>RXPK01000297.1:1598662-1674295 GCA_004143645.1 Protaetia brevitarsis
GAATCCATAAATGAATAAAAATTTACATATTCTATTTTAAATAAGAAAGTTGACATCCATTTCCGTCAGCCGAAGTGATATTTGAGTTAAGGTATTTTGCATTTATAGTTCCAATCGAACAAGATCTGGGAGGTGAAAATCCTCAAATATAAGTAAAAATAGAACATCATAAACTTTTAATGAACAGTTAAACGTTTGGAATAACCCTGTATAATATATAAAATATCAGTGAAAGTTAAATTGCTCGAGCAGAGTTTAGAGCTAGAAATCAAAATATAATAATTAAAAAATCTGATTTGTAATTTATTGCAATTAAATTAAGAGCTGGAGGGTTACATTCTTTGTTAATGTAATTATACTTTTAATAATACGGAAAAGCAGGGTTGTTAGGATATTATTTCCGTAATAATTATTTCATATTCTCCCCTTCCTAAAACCGATATAAATCAATAATAAAAAATAAACTCATAATTACTTAGATTTAAGATCATCTATTTATTTTTTAAAGGTTATTTCAGAAATTATCTCTGATAAAAAATACTACAAATAAATTTAATTAGTTAAAATGTTTATGGTCTTTGGTCAAAAAAATTATAAGACAAATACTTCGAAAATATAGTCGTACATTTTTGTGTTTGCATACTTCGGGAAATTTTGTTGGATTCACAATACCTTAAGAAAGATTAATTTGAAACAGAAAACTTAATATTGAGCCATTTTTCTATCTTGTACGAATATTGAATCTCTAAATGTTTATTTATTCTAAAAACGGCAATCAAATAACGTTGCCCTTCTTTATACATTTTGGGTGAATTTTTAGAACATAGAATTTTCAATAAGAGGTTGTGCAATTATCTCGGTCACAGTTAACACAGCGCGATAGAATGGCATCCGCAAATTAATTGCGGTGGAGACGAACAGATCAGATTCAATTTGTGTGATAGCAGCAGTTCGGATGGTAGTAGTAATATATTTACTATCTAAAGAAGAAGAAAAAAGTACAAAGAAAAAGCAGACGGATTCATTCTTTAACGCAAAAGCATTGAATTAGGAGAATTTTATAATTTGCTTAATGATTTGGAGGAGGATGGAGACGAAAATTTTTTCAGTATTTTAAAGTTACCTTGATTTTTTAAAAGTTTTCAAAACTAATTGGTATATCTTTGAACCAACGTAGAAGTATTGATTTTCATCCCCTTTTACAATTATTTGCGTCTTCTAAAACTGCTTACAGCAGAGCGCGTTTCGTTCTGGTGACGTGGAGGGATATTGACAATCCCTTCTGTACGTTTGCACTGATGCGCATGAGCTGTGTTAGAATTGTGGGCGCGTGTTCATTTCTTTTTATATTTATTCTCTCCCGGTTTCTGAAAGCACCGTGCTGTTGTGTTGTGATGGATATGTGTGACCTAACTGTACCATAAGATCTTATTAAATTAAAAACCTTGTATTTATAGACATGCATTTTGTTTTGTTTCATAATATATTCATACTATTATCCAAGATAAATAAAATATTTTAAAGTTATATTTGAAGAAACGATTTCCCACATTTCACCACCACTAGCTAGTAATTTTTAATCGGATTGTTAGATATATTTGATGTTTACTTTTTTTTCGTATGAAACAAAATGCAGAATTGTAAATACTTAAAGTGATATTTATTTAATTAGTGTTTCATTCCAAATAAATTTTAATGTATGTTTTATGTGAAAGCTAACAATTTACAATTACATAAATTTTAAGTAAACTTTTAATTATAATTTTAAATTCGCAACTTTTTAGAGAAAATTAATCCCTACACACTTTCCGCTGAATTTGGCGTTACAAAGTAAGAGACATTGTTGCCAATTATCGGGCTTGCACGAGATTACTGAATAATCGAGGAATTGCAAGGGCCAATAACATCCGATGGGTCTATAGGCTTATATATGAATCCGTTGTGCGCCCCATCTCAGCTTAATACCGCTACAGTTTTTGGTGCATGTGACATGCATTAGGGTAGAAATTATGAGCCCGAGCGAAATTTGGCCCAGAGTTCCTGAAGCCTTCACTGCATGTTCTGAAAAAATTTTACCTAGATACGTCTCAACAAACGTCGGTCCGGGCTTATATATCCGTTCGTATATTGTCGGGCTCGTTATAAAACGTTTATGTCTCTATATATATTATATATTATATATATATATATTTAGAAAGAATTAGTGGACATTTTTGCTTTAATGAAACAAATTTGTTTTACGACGTTTCGACCCTTATGGTCTTTTTCAAGTAATATTTTTTATTTAATATGTTTTATTCACTATAAACGAAATTGTAATTAAAATTATTATATTTTAACTGTATATAGTAATACTTACATTACCACCGTTTTTTTTTTTTAAATTACTTTATAACAAATTAATTCTTTAATAATATTTAACCTAACATTTTTAGTTTTTTATAAACATTGTCAGAAAATTACACATAGTAAAATTAAAGTTTGAGTAATAACAATTATAACACTTTGTGTGGACTAACAAATTAAATAAAGATATGAATATCGATAGATAAACATACAATAAAAAAACATGAATTTTTTTTTTATTTTGGTCAAAATTTAAATTGAGATTTACAAGTTTGAATAAAGCTTATTGAAATGATCTTAAATAAATGTGACTATATTTGCTAATTTTCTGTGCGTTTTAAGTTAACGCTGTTTTTTTTTCTTTTATAATGTAGCTCATTCTAAAAATTGCCAGTGTAGATAGTTTTTCTTTAATTAGAATTTGCTTTTTTCAATTAATTTTTTTTTACGATGCTGCCGTCAAAGGACGTAGCGGTGGGGGGGAGGGAACGGCAGATTCCATATGAACGGTGCAAAAATTGAGTGGTCTCCTGTGCTGGTTCCGTTGCGTTCTCGGGTCACGTTAATATTTTCCATCGACATCAACCGTTCAGATATGTGTTTTAAAGGCGTTTTAAGACTAGCTATCTATGCGCAATTTATTGCAATTAAAATTTACGTGTATAACGTATTTAATCCGTCTTATGGTAGTTACACACTGTGAACAGTGAGTCATCCAAAACAAACTATATAAATAGTTTATCGTAAAGGCAATTTTACACCTAGTATTTATGGCCAATTTAAAATTTACGCGTATAACGTATTAAACCGTGTTAATCACGTAAAATTTTAAATTGCGCAATAAATAGAGGCTGTAAAAACGGCTTTACGGATAAACATAATATAATATGTTTTGTTTATGGATAACTCACCGTCCACAGGTCGTACTACCATAAGAACTAATACCTGTTGGGTGACATTTTGTAATAGAACAGGCTGCGTAATATTTAATTATTATGAATAACATACGTTAAACCCGCGCACATAAAATCAAAAACTTAAAATCGAAATTTTAACTGTTACAAAAATAATAATGGATTGATTTTTTTAGAAAAACAAAATAAATTGGCAACAGCGCAGCGCGTAAAAAACTACGCGGCGTCGTAAAAACCCTCTGTAAAAGCCGACAAAGCAAAGCCACCGCTAATGCGTTTGGTGCAGCGAAACAAAAGAAAAAATATAGTACGTAAAAAAGTAATGAATAAAATACGTACGTAAAAGAAATGAAATGCACACAAAAAAAATAAAGTAGTATGTAAGTAACACTAAGCAAATTAAATAAGAAACTATGGATGCGAACAGTTTATAACTGTGAATATTTGAAAGCAATTTTAATTCGTTAGTTATGAACAAAATTCAAGTTAAAAGTGTGGGCAGAACAAACCAGAACTTAATTTGACGCAAACTACAAAGAGCAAATCTAGAGACTTTACAAGAAAATTTAAGAAGGCCATGTACGAAATAAATGATTGGTTTTTAGTTAAAAATTTGCATGTTCTTGATTTTGTGAACACCCTACGCTTCCGACCACGAGCCGCCACTGGGTATAGTACAATTTTCGCAAGCTCCAAATATGTAAAAGTCAACAAAAACCGCAAAATACAGTAAAAATAACAAAATGAACACAGAAAAATATCGATAAAACAATATTCGCAGAATTCGCGATTTAAACAGTAACTTGTTTCACCGCAACTCGTTATAATATATATCGGCATAAAATTGAAATTATCACATATTCTCATTTAGTCATTTACCCTTTGCTTCATTGTCATTTTTCACGGAATGCTTAAAAAAAAGCTGATATTCTTGCCTTTTTTGTTTTTTTTAAACAATTTACACAAACACAATATATAATCCGCAGCTGGTTATCTTTTCTGGAATGCACATACTAATATAACTGATATTACCGTTCAGCAAAGCCCTCTGAAAGTAGGACACGAGATCTTAGAACCCGTAAGATATATGGCGCCATCTAACGGCCGGATCTCTTTGCAGTTTCACAAATGCAAATACGGTTGCGTCTTTTTACAATTCTTCATTCAATGGTTGTTTATGGAGATCGTGGTGGTAAGGGAGACCTCTGTGGCGACATGGGCCCTTGTAGTAGATTATATTCTTATAAGCGTAGTGGGATATTCTTTAAAGAATCATTGAACGGAAAAAGCATAACGCATGAAGGTTCCACCTATTAGTCATATTTAACCAATTAAGTTCTTTCGGTTTGTGAACTAATATTATCATCATGTTCTCTCATATTAATTAATATCAAACGCAGATACGAATTCTGAGATCTCCGAAAGACGGGATAGTTGTCAATACAGTTTAGCTAAAACCAACGTCCCCATTATTAAATGACTCGATGTTTTAATTTTCTTGCTAAGGACATGCACACTTTTGGTGGTACTTCATTTTCAAGGCACCGCAGGTTTTTTGAAGGCAGAAATATACTTTTTAAATCGCAAGTCCAACCAAACCCTCAAGTTTCTTGCCTCATCTGCGATAGGTAACGGAACATCATTCGTCTCAATCAAAGAATTAACCAACAAATAAGAATTGGAAGGATTGATCTATAAATATAACTCGTGCGAGGAGTCATTCAATCGCCGCAGATCTTGGTTTATTTGTTCAGAAATCGCAAAAGAATAAGGTATGTTGAAAGATTTATATATCTGAGTATCGTCGGCGAAAAGTGTGAATTACAGTTTAAGATGTACAAACCCATCTTAGACGTGCACAAATGCGCAATAGGAGACCTAAAATGGATTCCTGCGGTGCACCATACTCAACAGGAAAAAACGGTATAAAATAATAAATATTTAAATTAAATATTTGTCGGTGAACATTTTTTTGAAGCCGGCGGTATTTATCGTGTAATTTTCGTGAATGTTAACTGCTTCGTCTTTTTTATAAGCACATTTATATTTGCTCTCATTTTATAATTAACTATTTGAACCGACACATTTTTTTTTTTTTTTTGGTTACCGACTCGACTTTGCAAATGACCTATACTTTTATTAGTTAAAATAAAGTAATACTCACTCACTTTTTAGTATCCCGCCGTGTTTGCGGACTGGGTGGCCTTCCAATCTTTCTTCTCGCATGGATTCACGAATAGATTCTCGCATAGGAGGTCCTCTGGGCCTAGACATGATCTCCATTAACGCTTCTTGGCGGCCACCATCACTATATTCCGGAAATAAGTATTTGCGGATTTCGCGAAAAAGCGATGCTATCTGGCAATGCGCTCAGCTGGTGGTCAAGGAGTATTAATGTCCATATGCAGCTCGTCGTGAAGATGGGCGTATTTCGGTTCCAACGACTGCCGAAGCTCTTCCTCCTTCTGTCTGTCTCTAATAGAACCACGTCCGCATATAGAAATATGACACATAGTTTCTTCTTGCAACTGTTTCAAAGTGTTGCCTTTTGGTCCCAAGATTTTTCCAATAAAATTGTACTGTGAAAGTTTTTAGAGAAAACAGAGTTCAAGAGATACGTTTAACAAAGTCGATGATTCTACTCTAGATGCGCTCTTGGTGGTACCAAAACTCACCCGCACTTGATTGGACGTCTCGATATACGTCGACAAATTTTCGACTCTTTAAATGGTGCTCTGCCACTTGCTTGAGCTTTTTGAATTTCTGAAATTTGATTAAAATACACAATGTACTGTCAATAGTCAAAATTCAATTATAGTATAGGAAAGCAGAGAGTAAGAAAGAGTGCGCCGCTTTAAAATAGAAACAGACATATAGCCGTGACTCCCACCATATGCCTAACGCCCAATATCGTTTCAACATTGACATCGGGACGTATTGCAAGGTCATTTTATGGATAGCATACTAAAATTAAAATTTGTCAACTACGTATGTAGGATACGCTAAAAAAGTATTATCTGAAACATGTTGTCGACAACAAGTACATAATTAACACGGCGATCGACCTATTAACTGATGAATACCTATTAAGGCCTTTTTCTGACTGTGGAAATGTGGCAGGTACAGTATTTAACCTAAGGTTCTGTAAACGCTTTGATCATAAGGCGGCTGTGCAAGCAAGGAATAAAACACAAACTTGTTGCATTGCAGATTGCGCAAGTGTCTGGCGCTCAAATCACGATCAGAGATCTTAAACAGAGCCTAAAGAGAACACAATCTATAGTAATAACACTGTATGAGTTGGAAAAGTTGATTGAAATTTACCTCTTTGGTTTTTTCTTGTATTTGCAGTTGATATAAGGATCATATACAGAGCCTTACTCATATGTGGTATGATTTACCGATAATTCCACGTTTTGCTTTATTTCTGTGGCTGACATTTTGAGTATTTATGTAAAGCTAGGGATTCAAAGGAAGGTCCGCGGCGGAAACCGAGCGTCACCACTCAGTGCTACAGAGCAAGTTGACGTTTATTCGGCGTGCGTCGACGGCTGAGTGGATTGCAAGCATTGTAGTCGGTTGACTGTTGGTTGCGAAAAATGAACTTTATAGCTAAAAGTGATGGTAGCTATTTTATTAGAAGAGAAATCAGACGCAGAATATTTTATGAAGTGGCTAATAAATACAGATATTCAACAAATAACTTATTTTTAAGTAGAAATAGGAAAGGGCGTATCTATAATTTATTTGTATATAGCAAATTATTAGGAACTCGAGTCGAAAACATCTACGTTTATGACCAGAACTTTTTAAAAATGTCTTTCTATCTACTAATCAGAATATCAAGAAAACACCTTGTAATAGGTACAGATGACCAACTTATTCACGACAAAAAAAATCCATGACGTTAGTGTAACTTGATATAAACAATATTACAGGTAAGAGTGTATTGGAATAAGTACGATCAGAATGTTACAATACAACTACAACAAGGATTTGGAAAAATTGGCAAGCGCAAGTTCTTTTTGGTTGTAACATTTGCAAATGTTTCAATTCGATATTCTTTATTCGTTGAGAATTTGTCGTCGCTTAACGTCTTTAAACGAGAGCTATAATTTTAGCTCTCTGCTGTCTATATTAGATGCAACATCTGACGTAATCTCTTCAATATAGTATAAAACAATAGTGAATGGAACTTAATAGTAATGAATAAAAATGAAAAATCATCTAGACAGTTTTATATGCAGGGTTGAACAAAAATGATTTTATTAAAAAAATAAAAATCCCTTTTTAAACAAAATCCAATTATTTTAAGTACTTATTTAAAGTAAGTCTAAAAACTATTTCAAGAAAATACCATTTCCATTCAAAGGAATGGAAGGTGGAAGTAAATAGTTGTAATTTTTCTTTAAGATCACAAAGACATGAGCTGGAAATTGCAAAACAGCTGGCAACAATAAAACAATTCCTGTATGCAACTGCTCTGTCAGCGTCAGTAGAACGAATGTTCAGCTCCTTTTGTTTTGTTCACTCGGGTGTTAGGGTCGATATAGGAAGAGAAGGAAAACTAATATTTTTTGTTCAAACTATATAACAAAAACGAAAAAAATAAACTGAAACATAAAGTTTATATTATATGTATGTACTTCCTTTTTATTTTTTAAAAGTGTTGCGTTCCACTTTTAATTTTAGAGAATAATTATGTTGTATTGCACTGAATAATGTATATAGAAGTTCTGCAGAAATCTTCAACTCATTATTTTAGGGGCATAATCTTTTATAGCTTTTGTATCTTGTTATACACCACACTCTAAAACAATTACTTGTTCCTCCCCTGTATTATTAAATTTTTGATTAATCTTTTACAACCATTTTTTCACCTACAAACTCAGTACATATCCTTTCAATGTTTGCGAGGCACTATTTTTATCATAGCGCCGCGCCGCGTCTCGTCCGTCCAAATCTACATGGGACCGATAGCGCCCAACAGCGAAAACCGACATATTTCATCGGGCGATTGTCCGCTGCGACCAACGGACTCTTGGAATCCAAGGCTATTTAAATTTATTGGGCGGATTTGAACGACTGTCGATTGCGGTCGGTTTCCGCGCGCCGACCGCCGTTCCTTGGAATCCATAGCTTAAGACCAATCTGGACGTCCAAGTGTGCGACAGAGATAAAATAATCGGAAAAGTATTTCCGCGCTTTTTCGGAAAACGGTAACGATCGATTTTGAAATTTTAAAACTGTATTTGTCTTAAATAATGTTTGAAATTGCGCCACACGTTTTAATTTTTTATTTTCTATGTATTTAAATTTTTAAATGTTGTAAGTTTGTTATTTAAAAACAATTTCTAAAATCGGTTCAACGCGCATGTGAAGACCAATGTCTTAATGACAAAACTTTTTGAATTTTTGAATTTGGACTAATAATAACGCCCGAAACAGGAAATATTCATTTTCTTTTTTGTCATCAAATGCCGACAGGCCGCCCGGCTTTCTATCGTAACCTAACGCAACAGACCGATGTTGGTTTTGAGGACGTATCTACGTACGTCTGCTATGGAATCATGTAAGGTATAAATATGAGGATTTTCAATTCTGCTTTCACTACTGTCTTTTTGCGTATTTTACACAACCCAACCTACTTCCTACCTATGTTTTAAATACGTGGGCAATTCTTAAAATGTGTAAATGTTAATAACAGATAATGTATCTACTTTTTATTAACGAGTCATAATTATAAATACTAAACACTTTCAATAATTTCCTTGATGCCAATGGTATTACGAAACAGAACATCAATAAAATGCAAATAAAAAAATGCACACAGCCATTTTTTCGACTGGGTAAAATGTATCTATAAATTACAATTTCTTTTATATCTGCTTAGATTACATACCTTGTATCATAGTCATTTATATTGACCGCCCTAGAATTATTTATGGATTTTGGCGCACTGAAATACGCAATGACAAAGTAATAAATGTCTAGGTAAGTAGATATGGTAACTTACATTTGGTACAATGAACATTAAATCTTAGAAGAAGCCTTTTTCTTTTCGCGCAGATACGAAGATGTTTTCGCCTTTTGACGAGTATCTTTTATCCATTTTAAGATAATGCGGTTTGCTACTTGTAAGAAAGTAAATATTCTTCATACAATAACTGCAGTGCTAAGTCAGTTCCAGAGAAAAAACTTTAGAGGTACTTTACTACAGGTGTGCGATGTGTGTGTGTATGTTCAGTGAGGTTTGTATGTTTGTGACAGTGTGTGGCACCCTGACTCATTTATCACAAGTTACCCTATAGGAAGTTGTATTGTAAAATCATAGATACAGTAGCGAATACTCTAGAAATCTTAGCAATGATTTTGGGCATATGTAATATAGAAAGCAAACAATTCATACCATTCAAAAAGACAAGAGGTATCTTTCTTTCCGATCTGACTATCGCTTGAGGTTTATTCCTGCAATCACGTGTTCTACAAAGCTCTTCACATTGTGGCAATACCTCGAGATAATTCAGTTTTCGGAAAACAGCAGTTACTCAATTACAAAAATAAGTCACTGATTCTACTGATTCATAGTACGGATTATATTACCAGTGCTATAATTATGTATTTCTGAATTAATAGCTTTCTTTGTAGCCTAGTAAATCAAATAAAATTACTGATAGTATCTTATTAATTTGCATTTAATTTTGATTTTTCTAAAAAAAACCATATGAAATAGTGTTATCCTATACATTCAAGTTCATATGACAGACTAACTAATGTTTTGATGAAGATCTGATTACTCGAACCAGTATCATTTCTGTAGCGCACTCAATTCGACGAGTGTGCTACGTCCTAGTTATGGTTGTCCCGGCGGACGAGATCAAAGAGAAAACGCATTTTCCCCTTTCGGACGCTATTTGCTATCAGAAAGAAATGAAAAAAAATGTTTTAGAATACTAAAAGTAATAAGCTAAGTAGTAAGGACCGCTGAACCGCCGCCCTTGACCACTTTTTTATTTTTCCTTTTTGGAAGCCAAATAGAACCAAATAAAAAAATTAAAAAAAGAAAATTTAAAAAATAAAACGTTGGCGCAATTTTAAATACTGTTTTCAAAACAATCTCTTTATCAAATTTAAAATATTTTGATTGGTATGTCTAAAAACACCGGAATAAAATCCGCGCCATCTACTGGAAGAGAATCTCATTAAAAGGCCGTCCAGATTCGCCTTAACTCTGTTCAGTATTTTACAATATATACAGGGTGTAACAGCAGTAACGCCGTGGTCTCTGGTGGTCAAATGGTAATAATTTTTGAAATATTGTATATTAGGATATATGTACGCGGATTAGATCTATTAAAAATAATGTGCAAGATACAGGGTGTTCCAAAATTTAGCAGTGCATCATAGTTATGTTTTTCTTAATTTTATTTAAGGTTCGCTATACCTAATTTTTATACTTTATGAGATATTTCAATTTGTTCAAAAATGCAATGTTCCAAAAAAGTCAAGTATCGCGAAAATGAATAAATTTAGAGAAGTGAAATGAAAACCGTAAATAGCAGATCCTTTGGCTGATTGAATGCGACATTCAACGTTGTTCAGTAGTCTACAGATGTTCAAGTACCTAAGGCAAACTGTGAGTTTTACTTGTGCGTAACTTTGTTATTTTAAATGTACACAGTATATCTTTACGTTGATAGTTAATTAATAAAAATTTTTATTTTCTTTAAACTAGTATTAGGAGTTCATTTTTCATAATTTTCTTGAATATCATAAACGCTAAGAAGTAAATACAAACTAAACAAAACAACAAAATCATATCAGTTCTTCCTTGCAACGAGTATGCTTTCATGGTGCTAACGGGATACACATGAAATTGGCACATTCAAAAAAACCAGCTACTTACATTAAATTAAGGTAATGACAATTTACTTAGACCATCTAAAAAAACCCAAATAACATAAAAACTAGTGGAGATAGAAGACACTGGTTCAAAGAAAATAAAAATTCCTATCTATCAACATAAAGACATACTGGGTGATCCATTTAAAATAACAAAGTTACGTACGAGTAAAATTCACAAAGTTTGACTTAGGTACTTGAACATCCTGTAGACTACTGGACAACGTTGAATGTCGCATTCAATCAGCCAAAGGATCTGCCATTTACGGTTTTCATTTCACTTCTCTAAATTTATTCTTTTTCGAGATACTTGACTTTTTTGCAACATTGTATTTTTGAACAAATTGAAACATCTCATAAACTATAAAAATTAGGTATAGGGAACCTTAAATAAAATGGATCTAGTTTTTAGTGTACTGCACTTCAAAAATGCCATAAAATACAGAGCGTTCCATTAAGAAAAACATAACTTTGATGCACTGTTAAATTTGGAACACCCTGTATCTTGCACATTATTTTTAAATTATAGATCTGATCCGCCTACATATATCCCAATATAAAACATTTCAAAAATTGTTGCCATTTGACTACCAGAGACCAGCGCGTTACCGCTGTTACATCCTGTACATGTACATACTGTTATAATTTATAATAACATAATTATAGATAGTTTTCGTATATGCACTAAACTTTCATTGATTTTTAAGTTTCTCGAGATGTGAGCAAAAGTATTATAGATGTGGTTAGCTTCCTAGTTGGTTTTTTTGAATTGATCATTTGACCCAGATTGTTGGGTGATTACGAGAGGGGTAAAAAAATGAGTTTAGCCACTGTGTTAAAAAAAAAGCCGATCAGTTTTTATTACAAAGTGAACAAAGTTAAAGCGACAAAATATATTGCAAAAAAATAGTTAAAATTTTGAATTTTAGAACTATTTTGCAGTAAAATGTGGATTATCAATTACTACAGTAAAAATAAACACTATTATTGGTTATTTATTTAAACTAATGTAAAGCCCGTTCAAGTTCGGGTTGGTAGTGAGATTAATAAATACGTATATGGGTCTCTGGTCTCTCATAAGCTCTGCACTGCAAACTTAACTAGAATAATAAAGTAAGTTTTTTTTTTTACTAGACAATAAAATTAGTTAATATTTTTATATAAATACATATTAAATGTTGTATAAATCTTATAATACCAAGCAACTGCTTCAAATCAAATAATATTTGTACTATTTCAATTAATTATTAGAGTTGGGCAAATTTTCCGGCGCGGCAGATACGTGTGCTCCAATTCATCTACTCCAATAAAGCAGATAAACCGTAGAGTTGCAAGTCAATAACAACAGTGCCTGTTTTTCTTATAAAATATAAACAAAATATTTTATCTAAATATGCAGTGATATAAAATGTGAGTGCATCGCAAGGTGGCCCGTTTGTTCGATTTTGTCCCCAAGAAAAATTTGAACAACTCTATATTAATATGACATGTTTATAAATACATACTAAATTACAATAGTACCATTGATCTGCTTTATATATATTACATTATTTGAGGTCCGCGTCGCAATACGTATCTGCTTCGCCGGACAATTGCCCAACTCTATTAATTATTCAATCACATAAATGTTCTGTGAAATATAACGACTTTACGAACATACAAATTGTTATTATACCTTCCTCGATCAACCTGTACGCGTGCGGATATTTTTTCTGATCTATATGCATCTTTTCATGCAATAAATCTGTTAAGTAAGCGTCCAATTTCTCTTGATGCTGGTTCAAAGGTTCCCTACCGACTTCTTGTATACTATCATCGGAATGTTCAGACATCGCAAGTTAATTTTTTTCTTTCCTTTATTTATAATTAATATAAATCTACACTTTAAATTGTAGTGCGAGAACACGGAACTATAGAAAGACGGGGGCGTAAAATCAATCGATCCACATTGAAGGTATATTTAGAGCGCCTAGGTTGGTGGTAAAAAGTGACGCTTGCGTATAGCGTTTCCCAAATAAAAAAAAAACACTTAAAGTAAAGTTAAATTTCAGATGAAAACGCGAAAGAACTTCTACGAAAAATATAAGCAGGTAAATATTTGAAATCTGCAGATCGACAAATGCGTCATACAATAACCCATTAAGATACGAGATATTCCCATTCTCCTAATTTTGAAATGTCATAGATTAACCAGCAATCTACGTATATCGAAACAATATTTTATGGTTTAATTATTAATATAGTACTATTAACATAATTTACCTTCGTCAATTAGTCGGTAAGTGTGAGGAAATTTTGCTGCGTCTATTTGAGACTTTTCGGCCAGCAATTCTCTCATATACGTGTCAAATTTTTCCTGATGCGGATTATCTCCACGATGATGATCTTGTGATCGTTCCATTTTTGTTATTTTCACAATACTCACCTACCGTTTATTTACCACAATACGTTTTTTTTGTAATGAAAGTGATAAACACGTAAACACAAACAAAAATGACAAATACGTTACGTTTATTGTATGCAGTTTACAGCCAACAATTGAAATATAAAAGTTCCTATACTATAATACGTAACATGTAACTGATATTTTGTAGCGGTTGGCATTACTGAAAACGTGCGTGTTCTAAATTTCGTAAAAACTGCTGGGATCTTTGTTTTAGGAAATAAAAACGTTAATCAAAGAAAAATATTTATTAAATGACATGGTATACAATTATATATAAAAGTAATGTATATATAAAAATTATTTTACCTGTATTTCACTTACCTTATATTTTTTCAGAAAAAAAAATGAAACGTTGCAAATACTGGTCAACAATCTGAAATACAAATTAACATATATATATATATATAAAATAAAAAACCAATGTTACATTCAATTTCATTTATTGTTTGTCTATATATGTTATTACGACCTTGATGATCTCTACAGTTTGCTTTATACGGCTTGCCGAATCATTTAAATTTACATTTAATTAAATGCTACACCAGATGATATTTGAGAACATAAGAATTGATAACAATTATTTCCTTGGCACATCAAAATACTGGTATGGCGGGTACAGCCAATGATAGCCTGGTTTATATTGATCAAAACTATTTAATTATTATTATTATATATTATAGTATTGTACTATATAGTGCAGTCTTCTATTTTATTTAATTAATTTTTTATAAATAATAATAATTAAAAAAATAATAAATTTTTTTTTTTTTTAAAAAGTTAATCTGCTAATAGGAAAAAAAATGGTTTATATCCCTCGCAGGAAAGCTGCAGAGTTTTCTTAAACCAGATACAAATTGTATTATTCCATGTCCTTAAACAATGTCTCAAACCTCAATATTAGCACGGGATATATAATTGTAAAGAAATAATTGTAAATAAATTTTGAAGTTATTAGAAGCCAGGGAAGGTTAATAAAAGTTGTATTTGTGTTTGAAATTTGAGTTATTTGGATGGTTTTAAATTATAAACAAACTGCATTACATAATAGAAGTCAAGGTCCGTATACATAAGGTTACCTCGTAAGTTGTAGGTGAGCCGGAAAAAGGAGAGGGTGGTACACGATGACGCTGTGATGACGCGCCTCGCGATCATTCTCGTGTTTGTTTACATTAAAAGGTTAGTATTGGGGTATTCTGTTATACTAAAAAGAACTTGAAAGTATAATGCAAGACACGTTCTTGTTGACAAAACATTAAATGAAAAAATTCTTCTAAATTAAGATTTAAAAAAAAATAAATATTTAAACTTAAAACAAAAAAAAATCACTGAAAAGAGAGAAGTTAAATCTGAAGGACGCAAATTTGCCAAGAAAAAGAGAAAAAAAACATTACATAAATCGAAATCGCATTTCGAAATTTTTAGTTTTCTTAGTTTTTAAATTAATGTTATTTTGTTAGCTTGATTTACTTATGTTTATGATTATATATAATAATAAGAAAATGTTTTCTTTATTAGGAAGAGTAAATATTTAGTTTGATAATATATAATCGTTATCTTTTTATCATTTTGCTTTACTTTTTCTTAGTTTCTAATTCATTGTTATATGCGTATAGTTCTAAGTTTTGTGTTATATTTTTTACTTGATTTACTTGTGTTTACTATTACATAATAGTAGAAATTCGTTTTTTTATTATAAAAAATAAATATTTAGTTTGGGAGTATAAATCGCCATTTATTTTTACATATATGCACCACTTTATTATTAAAAACAGCATACATGATGACGCGTTCGCGCTCTTTCTCTTGATTGGCTAAAAAGTTACGAGGTAACCTTGTATATACGGACCTTGAATGAAGTCATTCGGACATTCGGTATGATTGTCAAACTTTCGAATTTCGGCAGGTTGGCAAGGCAAGAATTTTTATGGATGTCAAGCTTTTAAAATACATATATTAAAAAGTTTATAAAAAATAGAAAGATCTTTAAAAAGGAATTAAAAATAAGTTTTACATTTGGAAAGTGGTGAATTGGAACATTGCATATTAAAGAAGGAAGTTTTATAGTTGGAAGTGTTGAAGTGGAATATTGTATTATCAAAAAAGTGGATTCAAAATTAGACTGGAAAATCGAAGGGGAAGGTTAATTAGGAATTTAAACAATAGGAAGGATTATAAACTGAAAATTAGTGAGGTTGGTCATTGCTTAAGATGGTTTTTGAGGTAATCGATTTATTATCTCAAAATTAAATCACACAAGTAGCTATTAATGGACACATTGGAACTAGTAGCAAAACCGAGAAATAAAAAGATTGTCACTTACTTTTGTACTGTACTATAAACCAGCTATCGTATATGCTCAGCCCACTCTAGTACAATGTGCGCAGATTGACTCAGTATTGTCACGAGATTTTTGTCAAGCTGTAGGGCGTAGCAAATGAAAGTGAACAACAGGACGACAGCGAGGCTCGCAGAGCCATGCAAGGCTTGCAGCCGGAGAGCGGGAGGAACATCGCCATTACGATCCGACAACTTTGTACGCTCAATACATTGAGTAAAGGTCACTGTAAAGATTTCTGTTCCAGGGCTGTATAGTTATTACATGATTTTGCACTATTTAATACAAAACTACATAACCAAATAACTATGTAACTTAAATAACCAATAAAAAGTGAAATGAAACTTTAAAAAACCTAATAATTTTGATGAAGCAAAATAATTTTGGGAAATATTAACTTCATTACTCGTCATTATGACATTTATTCAAATTTAAATCGATATTTTGTTGTCACAATCTTGTCAACCAAAGGGTAAGTGGCGCCAACGGTAAACACGTGCAACTCATGATTCGACAGGCCGTATAAAGTGTGGTATAAAGCAAACTGTCAAAGTCATTAAGCAGGCGGTGTATTTTTTTATTCAATTATAATTACCCATGGTATTTGTAAAATTAATAAAAGATTACATTGGAAATCCTAGTCATCATTATTTAACTTATTAATTGTCAGCCATTATGGTAAATATGAAATATTTTATATACTTCTATTATACGAGATGAATTCATTAGCTCGGTTCTTTAATTTACACCAGTGTCGTATTTTTTTTTCTTAGTTCTGTACGCGGGTATAAAAAGGTAACAAAGCGTCGCCCGGAAGTATGGTCAGCAACTATTCGAAAAAAGTTTAACTTCAGTTTGTTAAACGAATGTTGGCAGCGATTGTTGGAAAAACAACGTAAATACTGCACATAGAAATAGGGTGGGGAGAACTCGCTTCAAAATGCGTGATACTATTAATTTTGAAGGCAGCCATTTTGAAAGTCGATGATAACGGTAACATTTAATTTAAATAGCTATACAACTATACACATATATATTGAAGTAAGAAAAACAAATGTGGATAATTAGGTATTAAGAATAAAATGATAGTACTTCATGATTTTTATTTGTTTACAAACAGCCTGACGAAGACATATCGCCGAAACTAGCACCTAGCTAGAATCATTTAATCTCATAGCACACAAATAAAAATTATACAATTATATATACAAAATGTAGATGTACCTATTTGATTTGAAATAAATTTTATTTATTAGAAAATTTGAAAATTTATCTGTAAATGTGAACTGTCTTCGTGAATGGTATTTTATGACTCTTAGCACTACTATCTGAACCTGTACTTGAAGAGCTTTCAAGTAGCTTTGAAGTTTTCATGTGCTTGCTAAAACATGGTACGAAAAAATGAAACAAAAAAAAACAAATGTAGTGAATCACAAACATTTGTCCACAAGTCAAAATAGTATGGGGATGCTGAACATGTCTGTGGATAAGCTCTATAATAAAAATTGTAGTATGATTGAATTAGCAGTAACTAAAACAAAATAATAAAATGCTTACCTCAGTTTTCTATTTAAAGGATGCTGTTTATCTTATAATGATTCAATCACCAAACTCCCCGACGGAAGTATAGTAATTGTAAGACTGGTGTTTTTGCTATCGATAGGCTGTAGCAAAAATTTCAGCCAGTTGTACTGCAGTTATTTTTTATATTGTGTGCTTCTATAATAAAGTCTTTTTTGAAATTTTTCGAACAAATTAACTTAACTCGTTTTTCTACCAAATGAAAGCACTTCAATCCTTACCCAAAACATCCAACCATTGTTTTAAGAGTTCACTTCGGGAAAACTACAAGCGTATTTTCTCTTATAATACGTAACTTACCAATAACGCACACATTTTTGTCTTCGGGCGTTGGATACCTTAGGACTGCACACGACATCTCACAAAACGTATACAAAGCTTTAATGAAATAAAATTACAAAACACTCGCTAAAATACACAATTGGCTTTGACAATAAACCTTCAAAATGGTTGCCATTGGCTTGTCGTTTTACAATAGAATGCGCACTCGTCGATGCGCGTTCGCCTCTCTCTATTTCTATGAAACTGCAAAATGTGCCTTAAACCTTTAACTTTAAATATTTCTCAATATGATACCACGGCAGATAGAAATTTTAGGAAAAATTCGGATTGTTTTTAATAATAAGTTTATTATATTGTATGTTCACCATGATGAAGATTTTGCCACTTTTCCTAATATTCCACAGTTGCAGTTATTCACTAATAGTGTTAAAACAACGTTCGCCCTCTGTGGTCTTTATTTAATTAAATTATATTAATTTTGATTTTTTTTTATTGAAATGTTCGTTAAGTATTTATAGATATACCTAAGATCACAAAAATTGCAATTTCCTTGGTGTTGGACTGACAGGTTAAAAGAATATATTATTCGCTTTCATAGGTAAACATCTAGATGATTCCGCAGAGATCGAAAACTTTCCAATTGATAGATTCATTAAAATAGCACATTATACGTTTTAAGATATTAGTTTGATAATTTTACTATGCATGTTGCTGCCCCTGTATACAGGGTGTATCAAATAAGAAAGTAAATTTTGCTTAGGTGTTTTCTCCGAAATTCATTTCAGTTAGGTCCTGTCAGGCACCGAATTCTATCAAAACCTATCCTACCTTCTCACCCGAACAGTGACGTCAAGGTCACGAAATTTTGTGCACTGAGATCAAAAGAGCCGACAAAGAGATAATATTCTGGTTATTAGATATTCTGTGCTTGTACCCTTCTAATTCTAACCCCTTTAATGATCGTGGAACACGGGCCCGCGAAGACCGTGTAGAATGGTGAAGATGAATTATCTACATTATCACCTGCTTTTGGGAATCAATCAGGTAATTTACTTCTTTAGAACAAGGTAGTAACAGTTTAACTCCGAATTCATGTCTTTTATCAATTTACGATAATTATTGATTAGTTTCATATTTACACAATGACTTATTCACCCCTTTCCTGTCACTCGTTCCTGTCTACGTTATTTTGGTTTTAAAGTTCATTAGTGATTTTGTTTGTAGTTGTAGAGTTTATATTAATTTTTATCTATTTTTAGTTTTTATTAGATATGACTTTGATTTATGCAAATTAAACATATTGGTCAATGTTCACACCTAATATTTAATTTAACAAAGCCGTAATCATTTTATTTATAATTTTCAATCTTTAATTGTGATTCTTCATACCAAATGAATGTCGTGAAAGAAACACGTTATGATTTAAAAATGTAATCACGACATTGTTAAATTAAAGTAAGCTGTAAATGCGACTTATTTTTAGCAGACGTATTACACTGATGAGACTAAGGAAAGTCGAAACATATCTAATTCTTCAAACCTGGCGCCATATTTCCTAAGCACGGCCAACAGCTTAGTCGTAGTTCTGTTTGGTCGCTGCTAACACGCAATGATGACTTCACGTGTTTTCAACGAAATGTACAGGACTTGCGTTTCTCCTTATTGTTATTTTGTGGTTCGACATCAGCTTTTATTAACCCAGGTTTACCAGCCAGTTATTAAATTGTCTAGTATATTTATTTATTCATGAATTGTTTTTCTTACCTTATTTTCTTCTCCGATTAAGTGATGTTAGAATCTTCAATTGATTAATCTGATTAAAGCTCTGATGAATTCTCGATTATTCAGCTATTGTTTAATGTAAAATAAGGATTTTTTTTCTCGGTATTTCGCGGTATTTCTTTTGTACGTATGTAATTCATGGACAGTATTATAAAAACCAATTATGATTATTGTTTCTTTTAACAAAATTAAAAAAAAAAACAGATATATCTATCAACGTTAATTGTTAATTGTATTATCTCTCAGGAAATCATGTAATTTGAGACAGCTGCATCTTGAAAGCGACGTTTTTTTTTTTTGTTTTTTGATGACATTACAAAATATGATCCCCGGGATAAATAAAATTTATTTGTTTAATGCTAATGAAAACCTAACAAAGGTTGTTACGTTTTTAACCTTATTTAGTAGCCAATTTCCAACCTTCTAACAGAGAAACACTTTTTTTTTTCTGAAACATATGTTGAATTTATTTTATTAGCGGGTTTAATGCTGATAATAAATGGATAAAAATGATTTTTCTCGCCCTTAAAGACGATGTAAGCGGTGTTTACGGTTTCAAACTCGTGAAAGAAAAAGACCAAAACATATCAGTATTTCGTTTCTTTTTTGACATCAAATAGGTTTTATTTGTCATATTTCCACTTGGTTTTCAATATGCATCAGTCTCGAGCTAAATGATTCATTTCGTTTGTGCTTTTATATTATCAAAGTATGTTTTTTTAAATGTTATTTATTTTATTAAACACATTACGTCAATTTATTTGAATATTAATGTATTACACACTGTGGAACTTATTTCAAA
The DNA here is from genome assembly GCA_004143645.1 of Protaetia brevitarsis. Taxonomy (NCBI): domain Eukaryota; kingdom Metazoa; phylum Arthropoda; class Insecta; order Coleoptera; family Scarabaeidae; genus Protaetia; species Protaetia brevitarsis. The sequence goes on from RXPK01000297.1 coordinate 1,619,053, forward strand.
TATATATTAAGTGAAAAGCAAAGAGTTTTGCTGAATGTTGTTTTCAGTAGTTCAATTAAAACTTTCGCCTTTTAAAGCTGGTATCGGGAACACTTTTACCTGCCAAAAGAATCAATTTTCAAAGATTAGAGATTATTTCTTTCAAAGTTGATAAAGTTAATATCTTTAAGTAAACTTTCATCTAGGTAGTTTATTTATTTGATTTAATTTCGCATTAGTCTATTTAAAGATATTAATGGAATACAATTATATTACGTGCAAATGTTAAAAAAGATGTCTATCTATTTTTACCATTAAAAAACCTTATTATCCAAATAACACATTTGATTAAAACTAAGTTGGTTTAACTTTGGTTCAATTTATCTTTTATTTTATATCTTTTATTTAATTTGTTTTAAGCTAATTAATGTTGTTTTCTACTTTATTCCGTTAATGTAATTTAGTACGTACCATAAGAGCTACCAACATCCATTAGCCTCTTGGGTGGTGGGCGATAATTCTCCTCCAAATCTTCATATTCTTCGACTCGTGCACTTCGTCTGTGATGGTCTACACTATAGCTTTCTTCCATTGCAATTCTTGCTTTGTTAAGAATAGACATTACTGAAGATTTCGAAGTAATCGGAGATCTAGGTCTTGGTCTTGAAAGTATTGCTATACAAATCATAGAAACACAATAAAATTTTAATATTAAATTAGGATGGCTCAGGCCCAAACATGTTGTGAAAAATATCTTATTAAAATTGAAGTTTGGCAATTTGCTATTTTATTCATTTTAGTAGTTTACTCACATTTGTGTCTAATAGGTGGCATTTCTCCCTTGAAAGTGCTCCTTTTTGGGGGTACTTCCCATTCTTCCTCATCTAACTTCACTACAAAAAAAAGTATGTAAACTCCAGAGTTGATAACAGTCAGTTTCGTCAAACATTGAAATATCTTAAAAAATAAAAATAAATATAAGAAATACATATACATATCACATACATATAGTATAACGGTGGGCAAATGCGGCTCCCCGTCAATTCAAGTACGGCTCCGATTAAAATTTCTTTTTTTTTTGAGATGTACAAAATAATATTTCTTTTTTCATAATTATATTTTTATATGTGTTTTGTGGAAATACGCAGTTAGATAAAAAAATTGAATTTGTGAATATAGTCGTAGCGCTTTAAAAAATATCAAAAAAAACCGAATTGCGGATCCCTTTGGTCTGATATAGTATATCAATTCAATAGGATAACATGAATATGTAAAATATTGTATTTGGCGACATCGTTACGTTTATAAATGAAAGATGAACGTGAAAATATTGTGATACGAGGAGTTTATAATGTAGAGTTTGTGGGACAAAATGTGTATTTGAACATACATCAAAACTATATGGGATTGAAAAATATTCATTTTCATCAGAATAATAAGTTGCAAATATTATTAGTATACTAATTGCACCAGTTTATTAGATTTTGGAAAGCTCTTTCTTTTTTACTTTTCTTTTAAACGTGCAGCTATCGGGCAATCGAAACAGGCTGCCCTGATCCTACTTTAGTTTCCACCGAATCCATATCAACATTTACATCTATTGTTTCGAATATTATCATTATTATGTATACACATTTACTTTCAGCTTTTGGAAATCTATTTAAATATGAATAATATCATTATAAATTTGTCAGGAAGTAGGTACATTTCTCACAGAAAAAAATCCAGACACTAATTAAGAATTTTTGAAATTTCTTGGGTGTAAATGTAGCTTCCGGAGGAAATATTTACTTATCAAAGCTATAAATTGTGATCAAAGGTGAAGCCTAAAAATTTAAACAGAAATATAAATGTATGGAGCGAAAAAAGAAACAGCTTCATTTAGAAGTATATATGTGTTTAACTTTTTTGATGTTATGTAGAGCTAATTCTTTTTTAAGAAAACATATAGTGATGGGATTCTAAAATTATATCACTTGTTAGTGCTGCTTTGATATTAGTTACTTAGTTCAATTTATGCTCGCGAGTGTTACTTTAGCAATAGACAATATATCAATCAGCCTCCTTAGTTTCGGGACAATGTGATCCATAGATTTATTGATTACACTATTATTAATGTATTATTATTGTTGTTTAGTATTTTTAAATATTGTATTACTATAAAGTTTTCTTCTATGTATTAAAAAATTCTTAAAGTAATTAAGTTTGTAAAGAAATTATTTATTTTATTAACCCTCCGTTTATTGTATATCCAAGAAATATGTATATTTAGCTATCGTCCGTGTAATCTCATGTCATTGTTCTATTTTCCCGAAATATGGCCAACATTTGGTCTGTTTACAAACTGTCTTTATGTAGCACAGCTCCAGGCAGTAGAAATGAAAAAGTATTAAATGCATCAAATTCAAAAACAAATGTTTTAGCACTAACTGAGTGAGATTAACGAACAATATGCTTTTTTACAATGTTTGTTATGAATATAAATACAATAGTATTGTAAATAATTGTTAATGCAAGTTCTTCTTTGTGTTAATAATAATTTGTGGCATATTTTAATTTTTTTAGATTAAAGGATTAGAAACATTTTCTTCAAATAATATTGTTAAAATTCTACAATATGTTCTAATAAACATGAAATAAGCTAAATATATATTTTTAAATAAAGCCGTCCACTCAATAGTCCTTCGTTGCTACAATTTTTTGGGAGAATATTTCCCTGTTTATTTTATTGCATGTATTTACAGCAAAAAAATTAAAAATTCTCAATTGCTGATGTCCCGATTTTTCCTGCGTGAAGTGCACATACCTACAGTACTGCAGGTTTGTTCGCTGGTGTTACACTGATTGCATGATGTAGTGTAAAATTACGTCACCAGAGTAGCGAGTGTAAGTTGGTGTATGTCAGTGTACAAATCGTGTGCAATACCACGTGAACGGTCGATACGATTACGTCTTATCAATGCGCGTAGGGCGTAAATGATGTATGTACAATAACTTATTTATATATAGGTGCTTGTCTTCCATTTTCTTACCCATTAATTGATATATATATATATACAACAATTATCTGCAATTAAAACGCTACCATCATCGTTTTTTCTTTAAATTTTGCATTTATAACATTTCCCTGATCTGCCATTTTTATAGCTCGTTTTTACTACCGTAAAGGTATGTTTTCAGAACAGCGGACGGCGGTTGTTTTTTTTTCGGATCTCTACATGATTGGTTGCAAAATGTCAATGGCGCGAAATATTTGCGGATAGTTTAACATTTTGCGGTGCCGCAGTTTATGTTGAATATTTTTTAAGTTTCTAGCGGATTTTAGCTTCCATCTTTGTTTACTAGTCTTAGTCAACGTCGGTCAGCTGTTAGCACTTAACTCGTGTATAATAATTAATTATTCAATTAATTTATACGTGTTTTATTGCAATTGTAATCAGTTTTTTGTTGTTGTTATAGATAGTCGTTTGCGACGAATGTGGTGTTATAAACGGATGTGAACATATAATTGTCCAACTTTGTAAAATGAAATGTCGCTAGAATTCACTAGAAACGCTCCGCGTATCTGAAAACTACATTAATTTGTTTATGTAATTTCCTGTGCGGAATTTAATTCCGCCGTCAGCATTCCGCGGTTGTGAACACTCATCTTAACGCGTACCAGCTACCACTCTACTGCGATATATTTTGCTTTCGCGCCGCTATTGCCAGTGTATACACTATTCACTCCTGCTCCAGACTGAGTAAGAAGTGTATACACTGGCTGCACGAGTGCGGCTACACGAACTCTAACGAACAATGCCCGTGTAACTACACTAGCCGCAATGAACGCTTTTTTTCTACACTCGCTACTCGGTGTAGCCAGTGTAACACCAGCGAACACACCTTAGGATTCCACACTGAATTGATGAACCTAAATTTCGTTTTTCAAAACTCCGTTAAAAACCGTTTAAATACTAAATTGTATAACCATTGATCACTACATATTACAAATTTAAATATGAATAACTTTAAGAAAATTAAGAGAATAGTTAATCTTCTTATTCATTGTTTCTTTTCTTTTGCCGAGTACTTAAACACATTCCTTATCATAAACATCTCTCTTAACACGCTGTTATGAGCTGTTTTTCGTTATTCGTTGTTGTTTACATCTTTTCTTAACCTTTCTCTAGATATTCATTTAAATATCTGACAATTAATTTTGTAGAAACAAAATACATCTATCTAATATACACTAGCCACAACATGATAATGCACTAAAATTGCAAGAAAAATATACACTAAAGTAACATGCGTACTACCATCGACAACATAGGCCAACTTTGATAGTAAAACGTGGAAAAACTGCATTGAATTCTGTACTATTAATTTCCTAATAGTCACTGGAAGTAAATATTGATTTACACATCGCCGAAAGTAGTATAAGATTAGGATCTTAGGATCAGTCTTTTTGAATCGGTCGGCATATTAATGGCAAAATTATATTTTTGCCATTACAGTTTGCTCCCATGTGTAAAGTATTAAAAAAACGGGTCACAAATCTTGAAGCATGGTATGGCTCTAAATATAGGGCATATATAGGCACAATGTAATTTATGAATAAGCAACAAAGGAAATAAATAAAATTAGGATCTAGCTAACTTTTCGGAACGGCTAAGACACGTCTGCAGTAAGGATTTACTAATTATTCCAGATTCCGTGACAACCTTTATCGCTAATGTTGCAGTTTTCTGAGACCATTAGCCCAGAGTGCATCAATTTTTAAGTATTCTTAAACAAAAAAAAAAACAAAAAATTAAATCAAACAATCAGAGATTCCGTCATTTGCCACACATATTTGTCCAAAAGCTCTGTGTAAATGCACATGTACAGTTCTATTAGCTGGACCCATATTCAGTACCACTGATTGAAATGAAAGTTGTATTAAACACCAATGCTTATTCGCCAACATAATATGTACGTTATGACATTATAATTGTGACTATATCTATAGTTTTTTTTTTTTTGTAAAGTACAATCATCGTGATAAACTATATATTTTGCGACTTATTTTTTACTTCAAATCCATAAAATTATGATCTCAAGTAAATCAGATGGAGGAAACTGAATGTTTACAACTATGTATAGATAACAGATTCAGATTTACCTTTTCCCAAAATAGATTTTTTTGGTAGTAAAAGTCGATCAACTTGCTCAGGTATATTATACTCTGGAACCAAGTATCTACGCACTTGACTTAATGCAGATGCTATTCGAGTGTGAGCCTCAGGTGGTGCAGCGATTGTGTGAATTTCAATATGTAAGTCATCACTGAGGTGTGCATATTTAGATCTTAATGATTGCCTTAATTCCTCCTCCTTTTCACGATCTCTCATCGATCCACGACCACAGATGTTCATGTAACACATTGTGTCTTCTTGTAGTTGTTTTAATGTGTTGCCCTTCTGGCCTAACAGTTTTCCAACAAAGTTGAACTGAAAGTTTCATTAAAGTTGTTATTCTGCATACATAATAAATCACAAGGACTTACTCGTGGGTGTTCTTTTACAGGCACCAAAACTTTTACAGAGATTTTCACAGGTTTTTCATGGTAAACATCAATATATCTAGTATCTCGAGGAGGACCTTTTACTAGTTTCTTCTGAACTCGATCAATTTCTGTAAAAAAAAAAATATGGATTTACATGTTAAAATAACATAAAATGCAAAATTACCTTGACAAATAAATCTGTAGGCAAATGGACACTGATCTTCTTCAATTACTGATTTCTCGGCGAGTAGTTGACGCATATAATTATGTAGTTTTTCGTCTTGGATATCGTCTCTATCATCTTTTTTGGCTTCCTCATTCTTAAAACCAGTCATTCTGTGTTCTTTAAACGATACGATTTACAGTATCGTATCGCAAATGATAACAAACAACTAATCGCAGCCAATACCAACGTTTGTCAATGTGCCAATCGTGCCAATTGTGGAATTGTGCCTTATCTCTGGCCAATTGTGGTCAATATGGTCAATCGATGCACAAATGTACTAAATGGCTGATGACTAAATAAAATGCTGATTGATATGGATGGTATCTGAAAAAAACACAGATGCAAAGGTAAATTCTAAAACAATAGATTACTAGTCTAAATGTCAGTTCGAATAAAGTACGTGCATACGTTATTCTATGTAGATTAAGAGAATCCATTTTACGTATTATAAAAAAAAAAAGCCAAAACAATAAAATTTATAATAGGCAGCGGTATTCCAGTGTTGCCAAATTTTCCCGCCTCTTTCTACCCATAGATTTATATACCATGTGTGAGTTTCGAGTATGGTCAGTCGAACAGTTTTTTTTTTTTATTCTAACATGATTCAAACCGGTGATCCTTGTTATATGAAAAGTTTACAAAAATAGCTTACTTAAGTTATTGTTTAACATTGATACTTCGCCCAAACACATATTTAATATAACACTGCTCCTGTTACAATTCTTCTTCTTCGTTCTTCTAATAGGAAAAATTGATTTTTATCCCTCGCAGGAAAGCTTCAGGACTTTTCTTAAACCAAATACAAATGGTACAATTCTAACACAACTTGTTAAATTATTAACAAAAATGCCAACTGCTGATGTTATTTTAAAAATTATTGATAACGACGCCATTTTTGGGCGATATTGTAGCTATCGCTTTCTACGTTATGGGCCCAATCAGTTGCGTTACTTAGTATTTCTAATGATTTTAGTAAAATTTGTACTAACATTGCCATCTGTGTCTGTATAACGTATTTATTATCTATGTCAAAATTTCGATCAGCTGTGTGCAATTTTATTGGTATTGTAGGGAATAGAACGTGTTCTAATATTTTATTGCGCGCAATAAAATTGCGCGCAATGAAATATTAGAACACGTTCTATTCCGTGCAATACCAATAAGATTGCACACAGCTGATCGAAATCCATTGAATGCGCATGCGCTATTTGTATTGCATGCAATTTTATTGCATGCAATACGAAAAATTGCGAACTGTAAAGCGGCCTTAAGAAATACATATTACGTCATCATAATAGGTGTATTCTTTCGTGGTGAATAAATTGAACTAACTGAACGTCAACAGATTTTTACTTTCAGTTTGTCAAGCAAAAGAATGCGTTTATTGAACCAACTAACCGTAGAATTTTTTTGTGCTTGAGGGGTAAGGGTATTTCTAAATGTAATCACTTCAGTTGCCAGAGTGGGAAGACTGAACATGCAGGAAAAAACGTCAAATTACGTGAATGAATTGAATATCGTTCACTTGGATCAGTTTGTTCATCACGAAAGAATACAACTAATGTCAATATAGAATACGCGAACTAACGTATACAGCTTGAGGGAGATGGTATTTTCATTTTAATAAAAAAAAAGATAATTCAAGTAATAACAAACTTTAAACGTTTGGAATTGAAGAATATAGAAAAGATAATAGTGGTCCTTCCCATTCAAAGTTTTATTTAAAATCTATAGCACTACATGTTTCGGCGATATGCTATCATCAGGTGATGATTTACGTTGAGTATTAAAATACAATGATACAAATGATACTCAACGTAAATCATTACCTGATGATGGCATATCGCCAAAACATGTAGTGCTATAGATTTTAAATAAAACTTTGAATGGAAAGGACTACTATTATCTTTTCTATATTCTTCAATAAAAAAAGGGGTAATTACATAAAAAAAGGAAAAAAAGAAGGATGATTGTTTTCTAAGATTTTGATTTACAACTGTGTTCCGCTGGCTCATGGGGGAGAGGGCGGTAGGGGAGGTGAGGGTGAATAATTACCACCATTATTGGAAGAGGGAGATACAGGTCCTGCAGCCGAATCTCCAGCATGCAGAAGCTGCGTCAGCAACGCTAGTTAGGAGGTTCGACAACGAAAGTCTTGATGTGGCACTACTGCAGGAACCGTGGCTAGTGAAAGGAAAAGTTGCAGGTTTAACATCACAACAAGGTGAAGTATTATACAATTCCAGGTCCATAAGGCCAAGAGCATGCATAGTACACAGCATAAGGGTTACATGTACACTAATCCCGGTGCTTTGCACCGACGAGCATTTAATAATGCTACCACTAATTCACTTACCGGGACTTTACGAAGAAGGGGCGTCGCGCCGAAGCTTCTACAGTGGGTAAGAGCCAGCATGGAAAGAAGGATAATCACATCCACAATTGGTGAGGCTACCATTGAGGCGGAGGCGGGAGGGGGGGGTCCGCAGGGTGGAGTTCTTTTGCCTTGCTGTGGGCTACCCTAGTAGATGACCCAATCCGGAAGCTGACCGGAAAGGGATTCCATTGTCTGGGATATGTTGACGACCTTACAATAGTCATCAGAGGGCGGTTTCCAAAGGTTCTGGTGGATCGTATGCAAACCGCTCTAAACACGGTTGACAAATGGTGTAAACAAGAACGACTATCAGTCAATGCTCAAAAAATACAGGCGGTCACATTTACAAGAAAAAGAAAGCTAGAAGGCCTTCAGCCACTAGTGATAGGAGGCGAAAGGATTCCATATGTCAAAGAGGCGAAATACCTGGGGGTATGGTTTGATCTAAGGCACACATGGAATTCACATATCCAGAAATTGACCAGCAGAGCCACCATCGCCCTAGTTAGGTGCAGGAGGCTGTGTGGAAAGAATTGGGGACTTAGCCCCAAGATGACTCTTTGGTTATACACAAGGATAATTAGACCCATGATAACGTATGGAGAATTAGTATGGTGGCCAAAGGCGCGGCAGATGCGGGCGGCTAAAACGCTGGGTGGCGTGCCTGTGCGCCACGGGGGCGATGAGATCGGCCCCTACAGCCGCGATTGAAGTAATTCTGAACCTGCCACCTCTTTCGGCACTACTAAATCGCAAGTTAAAAAATCCATCAATGAATGGATACATAATCAGTCCAGAGAGTGGTGGCAAAAATCACCGAGACAAAGACAGGCAAAAGAGTTCCTAAAGGAGCAGAGGCCTGAATTCACGAGAGATCTACTGAATAAAAGACAGGAGACTGTCAAAATGATTGTAGGTCTGCTGACTGGTCATTGTAGACTGAATAAGGCATATGTACAACATAGCTGGCAGATGATGCAACCTGCAGATACTGCCAAGAGAGGAAGAAACACCAGTTCATGCGCTGTGCCATGTGAAGGCCTGGCAAGGACCAAGGTTTCTAGTAATGGGGGAGGAGAACCCCACAGCTAGTAGCTACATAAAGAAGCCGCTTTCAAAGATGATAGGCCTAATTAAGAGGGCAAAATTAGAGAGCGTCCTCTGGGATAAAAGGGGATCACAATAGATCTGAAAAGGTCCCGGTGAAACAGGTCGATAGGCCACTCCAATCCTAATCTAATTCTACCACCATTATTTCCCCCTTCCCTGTATATGCACCTGCAAACGCTAATTTGAATTTTGACAGATAATAACAATATTCAGAATATTGTCTCACGTGTGTGGCGACGTCGTTGAATTCAAACACCCCTATTAGCTGGCATAATAGATTCATCCGACAACTCCAGCGCCCAAAACGGATATGATGTAATGTGCATTTCTTAATTTGTGACTACTCTACCCCTGAGATCGGGAAGAGCCTTACACTACTTTCCGCGAGGTGCAAATTTACATCTAAACACTGTTAAATGAAAAGTAGTACAGCGTTTTCTAATATTTTATTGTCAAAATTAGAATAAATTTTGCTTATTGCTATTGCCCTTTTTACTGTTAGTTTTCACATATGTTTCATATGCTGCCTTTAGGTATGTTTATTTTGGAGGCATATTTTCGAAATGGTTAACGAGGTGGTGATGGATAGCGAAAATACTCAGGCAATGCTTTAGACTTTATAAAAATAAATTTGTCGAGGGACAAATAGATAATGAAACTATCTTTCCACATATTAATTGTTTATCGCTTTAGAGACATCGGAAATGTTGTGAAGAGGAAATCACCTGATCGCTCTCTAACTGAAAATGTGATCAAAGATGTATGTACAAACTAAACACCAAACCGGTAGAAATACACTTACTGAATGTATTACACCATTTAGAGTATCTAATATGATTTTTTTTTGTCGGTTTATCTTAGTATCATAGTCCAGAAAGCAATATAACAGCTCATCATTATCATCCATATAAAGTTTCTGTTGTGCAGCGATTATTATCACTGAATTTTGGGAAATATATGGAATATTGTCATTGGTTCAATACAAATTGAAGCAAGAATGACTACGTTTTAAACTTGTGTGGTTATCTTATGAAAACATCTTCCAAAATTCTTAGTTTATATTATGTTTTTGTTATAGATTAACCTATGACTATGAAAAAGCACCTATTGATTATTGCCCATTTAGTATCTTGTGTAAATTATGAAGAGCATCTGATATAAGTTATGATATGATATAAATGTGTATTTTTCCAATATATATTGTTTAAACCTTCTACACCTTTAATTAAATCGGTTGTATTTGTTATCAGAAATATAGTGTTTTATAAAATGCTTATTACTTTATTTCGAGTGAGAGTTATTTGAATGCACACATACTTACGTGCACTACCCTGCTGACACTGGTGTATATTAAGTTGCATATGCACCACTAAGCAAGAGTCTACGATCTACGCTACTGCGTTTTGTTAGCTAACTTCATGGGTACAGTGGATGTAAATATTGAAATAATGAAATTTATACATTTGTACAATGCCAATTATTTTTGACAAATGTGAAAGTTTATTTGGTGAGAAATGTAAATTATTTGAACTTTCTTAGTTTTGAAAATATTTAGTCAAATAACGAATTTTGTATCTACTTTATTGTGTAGTTCTTTCATTAAGTAATTGTTGTATTTCGATGGGTCTTCAAATCTGTAGTCAAGATTTTTATGGTCCAAACTAACAAATACGTGTTGTTTAAAACTTTAATCATGAAATGTTTTCATATGTTTGAAACTTATAACAAACTGTAAAGGTGCATCCACACGTTCGGAGTTCGCCGAACTCCGAGCACTAGTGTTGGCGATCTCCTAGTCGTGTGGAACGGGCAGTCGGGGTTCGGCGAACTAGTCGGCAAACTGTTTGCCTATTCCCGACCTGCCATTGAAAATGGCGCACGAATGTCGGCTAGACGGAGTTCGTGCACCCGTCCACACATTCGGGAAGGTATTTAGAGTGAGAGGGAAGGCTGTTGACAGCTGTCTAGTGAGGTCGTCTCTTACTAGTCATACTATTACACCTACAGTTTTTTATGTTATATATGACAGCGGGTAACAGATACAAATTTATTTACTGAAACTACTATGTCGTATGCTGAAAATGACAGATTTGCCAAAGATAATAAACAATTCAGTGGTTTTTTTGACATTGATAGGAGTGCAATTTTTAGTATTCATTATTACATTAATTGAATGCATTTTAAGTAAAATTAAAGATCTTAAATTTTATAAAAATTAATCTTTAAAACTAATGTGTAGATAAAGTAATTAAATAATTGCAATGTTAGCCTAAATATTAAAAAGCTTACCACTCTTTCATAATTCATAACAATTTCTTGAATTTTTATAAAGAGGGTCGAAAAGTATATTGTTATGTGACGATCTGGTTTAAATGCGTATATGATTTTTTGTCTATAAATTGGCAAACAAATTAAAAAATTAGATGAATTTATTAATATAATCATTTAAAGAAACCACCCTCATTCCTCACGGCCCTCAATTTGAAACGATAAAGAATCCATACATCCACAGTGCAAACATATTCGCCTCATTGGTAAATATTACTCATACAGGTGTATGGATGCTCGTAGATAATTGGATAAAAATGGCGAAGAAATTTGAGCAAAAAATATTTCTTTGATTGACCTATAATTTTTACGATGAATGTTTCAATGATAACAATCACGTTGGTCATAACAATTATAGAAGGTCAATAAAACTGCTTTTTTTGTTCGAGTTTGTTCGCCATTGTATAAGCAAAAATGAATGTATGGGTATATCATCATCGTAAACTTGGAAAATAACAGAAATTAAATAATAGCGTAAGTTGTCAATTACTTATAACTAAAGATGAATTACTGGTATCCGTGATTCATATTTAGTTTCTGACACGCTCACAAAAATGACAGAACTTCAAATATTTATGATTTGCGGGTTTCCCGCGAAACCAAAAAGAGTTTCAGTTATGCAGTGACAGCAATGGTTCATAACCAGTCATAATTTCTGTACAACACCAACCTAATTCATGCAATCACTCAATGCTACCACACTAAACTCTCATACCGAACGTTCGGCGTTTCCCGTATTTGCTCGGAGTTCGGCGAACTCCGAGCGTGTGGACGGTCGCGTCCACACGATTCGGTAGTTGCCGAACATTCGGAGTTCGGCGAACTCCGAGCGTGTGGATGCACCTTAAGACCAGTGCCACACTTGACGGAAATTTCACTGCGTAAATGTTGTCAGTTTGAAATTAATATGGACGAATTTCCGCTTAATGTGACAGTTATTGCGTTTTTGCTTTAAAAAATATATATTTAAAAATAATGCGCGAATTATGCGCCTGAATTTACGCTACGCAATTACGCCGAGTGTGGCGTTGGCCTAATTCATATGGTAATTTAGAATGACAAGTATTATAAAAAAATATAACCATATCACTCGTCGCAGCTGCTGTAATTCAAGTTCATTATCGATATTTGCATTAGTTGTATCTACATAACAATTTAAAACATACATCTGAGGCGATAACTGCTGACACGGACAGGCCGAGGTGGCAAATGCCTATGTTATATCTGTGGCAAATGCCTATGTTACTAATTTATGGCAAATGCAACGAGCCGTGCCGCGTAGATGTGTAGTCAGTAGTCAGTCGTCATCAAAAGATGCGTGGACGAGAACGTCACGAGTCTGGTTACGATCAATCCACGCCACTACCAGCAATTATTTTAGCGATGAGTAGAATTGAGAAAAAGTTTGAATTTCCACGAGTACCTACCTTTATATACTCAAGACGTTACATGGAATATAGAAGCATCAGTTATGATGTTTTCAAACTGGCTAGGAATGTTGGAAAAAATGTTGATCAGGAGAACTTTAATATCCGGAAACTTTATGGCAGTCGAACAATATTGTACGAAGATGCAAAAGTATTTAAACAGTAACGTTTACGGATCGAAATAATAATTAATTAAATACTGTATAGTTGTAATATTCTGCAATTACAGTTGATTAATATTTATTCAAATTAAATTCTGTTGATTTCGGGCAATCTTAAGGGGGCGTACAAATATAAAAAAAATCGTTTCTGTCAAAATGTGCGAGATCAACAAGCTTTTAAAATGTAGATGGCGTGGCCTGTTTCAAAATTGTTTGGGGGAAAAATAATGTATACAGTATACAATCGTATAATTTTATTGTGTAAGTACTAAGCAGCATGGGATGTGTCACGTGGTCAAGTCGAGTGAATCATGTCATCAGGTGCTATTTTTTGTCATTTTGTGTGCAGTGATTGTATATGAGAGGGAAATTCCCCTTTTAGAGGGAATTATTACATAAAATATTATTATTAGAGTTGGGCAAATTTTCCGGAGTGGCAGGTACGTATTCAGAACCTGCGCTCCAACTTATGATGTACAATAAAGCAGATGAACCGTCGTAAACCGTAGAGTTGCAAGTCAGTATCCAGCAGATCTTTATACTGGGTGTCCAGCCGTAAGGCGGACGTATAATTATCAAATATGACGGACGTACGGAAGGGAAAAACAAATTTGTGTTGTTAACAACAGTGCCTGTTTTTCTTATAAAATATAAAAATATTTATTTTATCTAAATATGTAGTGATATAAAATGCGAATGCATCGGCAGGAGACCGTGGTTTGCGCTTGTCCGATTTTGTCCCCAAGGAAAATTTGCACAACTCTATTAATATGACTTACGTTTTATAAATAATAAATACATGCTAAATTACAATAATACGATTGATCTGCTATATTTATATTACAATTATGAGGCCCGCGTCGCAATACGTATCTGCTCCGCCGGACAATTGCCTAACTCTAATTATTATTAATAACATTAATCAAACTAAATCATCTTATTTTATTGTTTTTTTTTGTAGTTTTGTCTTTTGTATCGGTACACTTATTTCAATTTATTAAAAAAAAGTTAAAAAATTGCATTTGCCGCCTAAAAAAAAAGGGAAAATGTTGGTGTCGGCGCCAGAATTGCCGATGAAGACATACGAACACTGTTCGTAGTTCGTATCATATCATGTTTGCATGTCATTTTGCCTGATAATCATAAATATAAACGAGCGTGAAATGGAATCAGAGGAAACTTGATTTTCTATCAGGAGAGTTGAGAATGCTCAAGACTTATCTGTGGTTGCCTATTTGCTAGATTATTTATTTGTTTATAAAAAAGGAAATTTTGTAGGGTTTATTGATGATAATCAACTGCTTGACAGAGAATCGTGGCAAATGTCTATGTTATCGAAATGAAATGATTCTAGGAAAAAATTGAGATGAGCCCAGCCGCTCTGAGGATCGAACTGTTGTGTAAATCTAATCTAAAATGAAAAATGGCTTAAGGTCTTATCGGGAATATTTATCTATTTAAATATAATTATTATTAAAACACCAGCTAGACGAGCAAACTAAACACTTAGCCATGTACCTTGGGGAGTTGGCCCTGTTGGAAGGAAGAGATTTCCTTCACTATTTACCTTCGAAATTAGCGTCTTCTAGCATAGCTTTGGCTCGGTGTACCTTACCGAAAGGAACCCTTGGCCTAAGAACTTGGAGTCATTAGTTGGCTATTCGTTACGACAATTAAGTCCTGTCGTGCAGAAACAACACAAAACATTCGAGGACTCCCCGAACAAACCCCAGGAAACTATTCAAACGAAATATTCCACGTCCAAATACCACAAGGTGGCTTCGGTGGAGACCTCGGACGTTAAACAAGGTCCAATTCGCTGAAGAATAAAATCCTATTTGATTTTTTTATCAATCTCAACTATCGGGAATTAGTGAAAGGTTCCCGTTTTAGTTAAGTTAAAAAAGCAACAAACCCAGTGCCACTAAAAATGTCTACTAGTCAGTGGCTCCAATTTAAATTAAATTTCCTTCAGAATTACATACATTTAGCTTTTAAACTGCACATAAGTACATGAGTCACTTAATTAGTTCAGGTGTTTTTATGATTTTATATCGACGAAAACACAACACAGAGCACATGAGTTATTTAAGCGAAGATCGTCGAGTAAAATATAATGGATATCTTTTGCATAACCCCAGGTATTTCTTACAAAGAAAGAGAAACACAATTTTTATTTTCTTTGTTTGTTTACCTAAGCAAATAGTTTTTTTTTTATACTTAAAACATTATTATGGTGTATTTTCAGGAATAACTCTCTTGTTATACTTATTATTTTGATTTGAAATACTATAGTTATTAATTTGTGATGTCATCCTAGAATATTACTACACTTTATTACTATAATTAATAAATATTAAATATTCTTGAAGCCAATTTTTATTGCGTGGAAGTGTTTAAACCGAAGTCCGTACGCAACTGGCATGTTTGCGTCTGACACACGCTTGCCTACCGTGATAGTGGGAAACCCTTCCCGCACAGTGCCGAGCATTAACAAGATGATTCGATCAACCAGCGGGCCACGAAACGGCTGGCTCCACTCCAATGTAACTTTTGCGTATACTGCGACCACCCTCTCTTCAGGCGGGCCAATGTAGACGTGGCTCCAGTTCGTCGCTTGTCTGCATAAATTACAAAGCGCGTTTGGTCGCCTCAAATCATGGGAATCGCAACGTTCGTTCTGTAAATGTGTGTTTGTGTGTACGTATATTGATCGGTATTTTTACAGAAAATAAAAGCTCCTTAATGATTAATTTGTGATTTGCAATGGTGGCGCCATGGCTCTTTAAGAGGGGCCGCCCTGCTTCATTGTAATCCTGTAGTCATTCAATATTCACATACTCAACATTACGATCCTCAAAGAGGCGGGGCTCATCTGATATTTTTCTAGTATGATTCTGGTGAAGATACAATTTATATCACGAGGAATATTGTGCACTTGTGCCTCCAACAGCCGAACTGTATTTTGCACAATGATTTTTTTGAAATTTTATTTTATTCAATTTAGTACTTTGGAAAGATATGGTTTGTGGTAAGGGTGAAATTAAATATTAGAGAATTCATTGCTGGAGAAGATGGAACACAGACAGGGGAGATAACTGGTAAGAGGTAATGGTAGGCATAATTGAATGACGGAAGAGGTATCATTCTGTGGTAGCACTTTATATGCTTGAAGTGGGAATCTTTGTACATAAATATAGATCAATTTATACTAGAGAATAATACACCCCATAATTATTATACCAGAAAAAATGATATTCAGATGCCCATACACAGACTTTCGTTAACGAATAAAAGTATTTTATGTACTAGTATTAAAGTCTATAATCACTTGCCATCCACCACAAGGTCACAACTGATGTATACTTTTAAAAGAATGTTGAAGAAGTTCCTTTTACCCAAACCTTTCTACTCATTAGATGAATTTTATAGGAATACCTTCTGATTTTCTGTTTCTACTGAAACTATAATAGTATATAATTATACATAGAGTTTATGCTTTATAGCATCTAGCATTTTTATTGTTCATTGCTTTTTCTTCTTTTTTACTGACGTTTTCTTGAATTGTATGTTTCTTTTGGAAATAAATAGTATTATTATTGTTATTTACATTTCACAGATTATTATTATTATCATCTGGTGCGTTAAAGAGACGCATTGATCCGAAGACAAGATGGCCCCCTTTTTGGTGAGTATTAGCGCTAGAAGTTCAAGGTACGGCGTATGATGGAACAGGTATCGAGCATCACAGACTTTTGCATTGGTAAGTATAGATCTTTTGGTAGCTGAAGCTCCTCAAGGCTTTTGTGTAGTCTTTTAGGTATTTCGCCCGTTGCCCCTATCACTATGGGTACATCACGACTCTCCGCAGACCCCACATGTCCTTGATCTCATCGGCAAGCGGTAAGTATTTATTTATTTTTTCAGTAATAGTTTTGGTGATGTTATTTGGCAAAGGGACTGCGACATCTATTATATAAGCGATTTCTTGCGCTCTTAAGGCCAGTACAATATCGGGAATGTTGTTTGGGATAGGCTTGTCAGTTATTATCTTCCTATTCCAATAAATGCGGCTGGTGTCATCTTCGCAAACTGGCGGTGGCTCATATTCGTAGTAGGGCGGGGGTTCATGTAGGTGTTGATGTTTCTTGCAGAGTTCTAGGTGGATTATCTTGGCTGCTCGGTTATGCCTATCCAGATACTGTTTTGGTGCCATCACCGAACAGCCAGCCAATAGATGATCCAAGGTCTCATCTCTCTCCGCGCCATACGGCATTTGCTGTCACACAGCTGCTCTTTGAGTATTGATCGGCGGTATACTCTGGTTGCCATCACTTGATCTTGTATGGCCGTCATGAAACCCTCCATCTCCGGAAAGAGGTTGCCTCTTCTTAACCAGGTCTGCGATGCCACGGTGTCGACAGCATTGTTTTCTATTCCCGACAAGTATCTGCCATGAAGTGCCTTACTCCTCCACTGTGTTTTGACTTCTTCAACAGTGGGGATACTGTCTAAAGGGCTGATGTTGTTCGCCAGGCGTAGGGGTGTCGCGTTTCGGTCTATGCGTGCTATGGCCTTGTGAAGTTCGCTGGTTTTTGCTTTCTCGAAGAAGTATTGTCGTAAGTTCTGGATTTGCCGTGAATTGGCTACAACGGCACTGGGGATACCGCTGCCTCCAAGTCGTCGGGGATGGTGCGCGCGATGTTTCGTAAATGCGACTCTCGTCATTATATCCAGATTAGCGACGTCCGTATCGCTCCATTTTATTACCCCGTAGCTATATGATAGTGCACTGCTTGCATAAGCACTCACAGCCTTTGCTAGATTTTTGGCACTGAGTTTGGTTTTAGGCAGTGTTGTCAACCTCTGTTGATATTCGGCTTGGAGCTGTTTCCTTGTAGCGGCGTGCTCGATTCCACGCGCTTGCTGATATCCCAGATATTTGTACTTCTCCTCTTCCTCCATTCCCAATATTCTCTCCCCTCGTATCCCTGTTTCATATCCCGCGTGCTCTCTCTATTTTCCACCCTCCATACTGCTCACTCGGTATTTATCCAGGCCGAATTCCATGTTAATGTCCCGGCTGAATTTTGTTACACATCCCAATAGATCTTTCAGGTGGGACTCGTTCGAGGCGTACAGTTTAAGGTCATCCATATACCATAACTGACTCAGTGAGACGTTAGTCTGGGGTATATGGTATCCTTTGTTCTGTCTGTGGAAAAACGTGGTCAGAGAGCGTAAGGCGAGGCAAAACCAGAGAGGACTCAGCGCGTCTCCCTGGGACCTTATTCTTGAGTCGTGAGAACACAAACTTCGCACGACTTTCGTAGGAACAGAGGGCGTGGTTGTGACGTAGTTCTCTCAACTTTAGAAAAGCCGTATTCTTGAAATTTACCCATGTTCACATCTACTGAAAGTTGAGAGAGCGTACTTCGCTTGGTCCGGAGTAGGCGAAAGCGAAGATTTCAAGAGAAATGAATACACGCGAAGTGGGCGATAGAAGCTAACGTTGCTCACATTGTTATTATTATTGATTCCATCTTTGCTTTGCATATAGTTAGCTTATTGTTGGGACGGCGTATATTTCAGTGAATATAAGAAAATTTATATTGATCACCGTTCGTTTTATCATGATTTCTCAAAAATGGATGTGGAGGAATTGTAGATAATTAATCAAGTCAACCTTGATTTGGTGGGAACTAGGTTACAAGCCCTAGAGATTCCATGGGTGAGAACGGTTGTTAGACAAAATGCATTCGATATGCCAGGCGCACAATTTGTCAAAAATGTTCGTTTAACAAAACAACTGACGCGAGTACTAATAGAACTGATCTATTCATTTATGAATCCACCATCGGGGGCATCTGCTTTGTCAATAGAAACTAAGATATGTTAACACTTATGCTATTTAATGATGTAAGTTTTTAATATATATTTTATTAGGTATTTGTCGGTTTACATTTTTATGGTCACGGAACGTATCAAGGAGTTGGAAAGCATATTACTGCTGTATTAGCCAATATATCTACGATGCTGTCTCAATTGTGGTTTAGTATAATGTTTGAAGATTCAGCTCCGCTTGTTTCAACTTGATGCTTTTTAGCTGAGCAGCTTTTGCCTTCGTGTTTTTCTTCGTATCCGTCATATCTATGTAACATTCTTTGTAAATTATAAATAACACAAATATTACATTTTATGTTACTTTACGCCTATGGCACCAGTCTTTTATTATAGCCCCTTCTGGCATGGAATAAAATTGCAATAATTAAAAAAGATCTGGCAATTGTTGGGTTTTCGTAAATGTAAAATCTCTTGTGAATTGCACGCTTTGCAAATTTGGGTTTTGTTGCATAAACTCAACTAGGGCTTCCTTTTGAGTGTTCTTTACTGCACCACTTGGTGGTTTGGACATTTTGCCTGATTTTGTTTAATAATTAGATTGTGATAGATTGATATGTAATATCACGTAATATATTCACCACTGCAAATTTGACAAATAAATGTGCAATCGATCGTGTTATTAAAGAATTCTGTGAGGCTCTAGACCTTGTTTGATTTCTTTTTCCTTATATTAACAACTCCAATAGAGTCAAATATGGATTTTATCAAATATGCAATCGTTTTGTAGGAGCGGGAAATTTCATATTGAGTAAATGCAGGCAAATGTCTTTGGAAACAACAGTACAAAATATATGGCAACACCGATAACGCGGATCGTGTAGGAACAGTATAGGATTGTGTTATCGCCTAGTGTCAAAAATACGAGTTAGCGCCACCGAGAGAAGTGACCGTAGGATGTGATCGCTTCTTCTCCTACACGAACAAGTCACTTCTCTCGAGTTCGAGAATAGAGTCCCTGGTATATTCCCCTGCGTATGTTTATTTTCCCCAGGTCCAGTTTAGATGTCGGTGTGTTCAGAACTAGAGTGGTACACCATGTGTTCATTGCCTGGGACAAGAAGTGATGTTATAAGCTTCTCCGCTCCATACAGTGCAAGAGTCTCTCTAAGCCATGAATGTGGGACGCTGTCAAACGCCTTTTGATAATCCACATAGGCTGTAAACATGGAGGTGTGTCTGGTTTTTGCTGAGTCTATGATCACTGAATCAATGATGAGCTGTTCTTTACATCCTCTGCACTTCTTGCGGCATCCTTCTGCTCTTCATCCAGTAATTTGTTGGTTTCGAGGTGAGCATATATTTTACTGGATATCACAGAGGTAAGGATGTTATATATTGTAGGTAAGCATGTAATAGGTCGATATCTGGCGGGGTCTGGTGAGAATCTATCAGCCTTAGGGACGAGGTAAGTCATTCCCTCAGTAAGAAAGGTATAGTATTATTATTACCATTCGATTATTGCTTGTCCGTAATTAACTATTCTTGAATTTAGCAATTTTTGTATTATTATTCTACTAACATATATAACCACACTATTGTTACTTTCTTTACTATAAAGTATTTGTATCTACACAAAGATTTCTTTTTATTTATGCTGTACTATTGTAGCTATGCTATGAGGAGAAATAAATATTTTTATAAAGAATTATCTTTGAATTGTGAATGATTTTTATAAGGACATAATTTAGATTACCACAGGGAATACATAACTGCCGTAACTAAAATGTAATAATTTATCTTTCAATTTTTTCCATTTTATTTACAGATATTTTCAGTATTATTGTTATTAATTAAAATGCACTTAACATAGGCTATCATCAACGCATTTAATGCACATTAACAATTTTTTTTAAGTTCTGTGGCGCCATCTTTGAACAAAGTACTACACTTCTACGATGAACATGAAATCATAAATTTTACAAATGGCCGTCATTTTTACAAAATTCATTTTCCTAAGTTTCTCACAAATGGGTAAATATTTTTAAATTTTCGCTACATATACATACCTACAAATTGTAACAATCATAATGACACTCTTCAACCGATTTTTTATCTCCGTCGTTATTTGATTACAGATCGTTTTGTTATTTCTTCATTATGATTACTGAGGAATACAAATTTATATTATAACTTAAAACCTAATCTGATTTTTCAAGAAATTTAGGAAATTAAAAATGCATTCCTCCACCACTTTTTGCCCACCCTTAAGAAGTACATACAGTGGTCTGACGGCAGTAATTATTATGACCGCCAAGATCTCGCATATGCCTCAAAACTCATGTATTGTTGAAATGACGGATAATATTAGTATGAAAATTTCCCTTTATGATAAGAAGTGTTTAGGGATGACCACATGCCAGTAATAATTATATCAGTCGACATCTTTGACTTCTTGATTTATAATTCCGATTGTATTAGTAACACAATAAAACACATTTTTTTTGGAGGTATTCGTTTTTTAAAAAAAGTAATAAATAAAATCACATAAAAAATATTTATTTAAATTAGAAATAAATTACCACAGATTCAGATCACAGTTTTGTTCGTTTAATTCTATTATGTATAGGGTCCTCTTTTAGAATATACCTGAAAAAATAAAATCAGTTATTAATCAACCACCGACCAGCAAAAAAAAAAAAATACGCGTCATGCATAATACGCAAATATCAAAATCTACTGAATTACTGAAATTGTTTCAATTGGTTATTTTAAAAATAATTTTAGGATGCATTTCTTTAAACTTATAAACAGGGCTAATAACAGGACAAGCGTTTATATGTGTTTTTTTTTAGTTAAATTAAATAATAAAAAAAATCAAATAATAAGTTTGATATAATTATAATACAAAGAATTTTTAACGCAATTGTTTTTGTGCGAAAATACATTACCTTTATACTAACACTCCACACTTTTAAGGTCTTTACTAAAAAGAACTGTACAATTTAAGTATTATAACACAGAGATTCTAATTAGATGAAGTTGTCATTACACTTATTTAAAATATATTAAAATTTACGTTTAATTTTGGTAAATATTTTATTTTTTCACACACACATACAAGTTTAATTCGAGAGGAATAGAACTATACATATTATTTTCTACATGTCAACTAAAGCTATTCTGTAAGTTTATTCGCGATTTTAGGGCATTTGTTTCATATTTTAAACGCTTTAAAATGTTGGTGTGTTTTTACGGGTTTTAAAAGGTTTGGCTTAGAGAATAGCTCATTTCTCGATTGTTTTACTTTAAATTATTTTATATAGAAGTCGGTTTTCCATTAACAATAATTACAAAGAAAACATTTCACTTTTAAAAGTTTATATTATAATTTAAATACAGCTACTACAGTCAATTTTTAGGTAATTACCTCTTTTTTTCAAAATAATGGTTAAGTACAATATCGACCGATGCGATGTGCTTTTATTATTTTATACCCGCGTTGGTTTTTTTTGTTTGTTATAATATTGTGATGTTATTGAGTAGTTAACCATTACTAAGAAAATATTGGGCATTGTTATAAATGTATATACGATTATTGGGTAAGGTGGAACACGATTATCTACATCCATTTAGCTATAATAATACGTAAAGCTACCTATTTAGGGTTAAAAACTGTTTAAAACGGTAAAGTTTGAACGTATAATGCTTATACAACAGCTCCACGAATGTAATAAAAAAATCTACCACGATTTAAGTAATATAAGTTATTTATGGAGGAGTTATATAATTTTATGTAGTAATACCTATTTTAGACTTTATTTTTTTCGTATGAATAATAATCTTTTATTATCCTTAAGTTGACAATACAATGGCATATTTAATTATAAAGGGAATTTATATATATATATATTTTATACGGTTGCATAGATGATTTGTGAACCACTCTATCGTTTCGAGTGTTATGTATTTAACTAACTTTTAATGCGGTATCCGCCACCGGAATGAACATTTTTGAAACTTGAATAGTCAAATACATTGCTATTTTTAAATAAACCTTTTCAATGGGTTTTATAGAGTAAAATATGATATTCCTTTAATGGAATGATATGTAGGCAAATCTATTATTTGCCTACATACTACTGGCAGGGAGTTATAGTTTTTCTACAAATTAATAAACTATAAAGTTAACAACAATACAAATGGTTCTCAAATATTTAATTTGCAGTTGTAAACATCCAGCTCATAATTATAGAAGATCTTATCTAATTACCTAATTTATTTTAACAACATGACTACCCCATCCTACGTAGTCATCTGATGACCGTAAACCTAGCCGCTCCTATTTTTATTTGTACGATTTTTGGGCGTGTTTATCAAGTATTTTTCTTTTTTTAAATCGCACTTTAAAATCTCTGTAACGCTTTTAACTAACGTTTTCTAAGGCACCATACATCACCTAAATCCATCTTTCAAATTAACCAAATTAAGCTAATGAATGTAACTCGGGAGGATAACTAGTTTGAATCATAATACGCTCCAGTGGCAAGAATAAACGCAGAATAATTGACTGATAATGCAGCTGGATATCCCAACAGCGTTTTTGAATGGTGATTTAAAATTCGAAAAATAAATATACATGCCGGCTAGAGTTGAGTCACCACTAACCAACTAACTAAAAGTATGGAATTACACTTGAATGTGGTATTAAACATAACAATTAAGCGGAAGACAGAAGCCAGATCACAATCCCAAGGTGGGAGCCAAACCACAAGGGTAATAAGAAGAAAGAAACAATGAATCAATACCAGATGGATCTGATTCAAAAATGATGTAATAAAATTCAATTACATACAATTCATAAAGAAAATTTTCACTGAGAGAGTATTATAAACGACCTTCCACAGCCAAGACTCAACAATCTATTGCAAGACAAGGTATAACTGGCGTTAACCAACTTTGGCTGCAGACAAAATAGGCCATAGGACAAAGATATGTCGAAGGATTTAGTTATCGGAACGGCATATTTAATTTGATACCCATGACTTACTACGGACCGAGAACTCACTAGGAAGCTTATATTTATAGCAAAACTAGACTTCAGTTTAAAAGGGCACGGAAGTGGGAGAATTAAATACCAAAAGCCAAGGGTGTGTAGTGTTTGAGGAGACTCTGTCAGACGACTCCCACTAAGCAAAAAAAAATTTAAAAGGTCAGGTAATGACAACTGTCTTTATTATAAAGAAAATATGAAATACAAGTATATATTCCTCTTCAGAAAATATGTGGCTGATTGTATATGTATGTGGACGATTTGTAGATAACCGACGAAATAAGAAAAATAAAAGAAACTGTAAAATTCTTAAAATGTCAAGCAAAAGAAATGGAAGAATTAAAAAAAAATGTCGGTATGGAACTCATTCGAAAAAGTAACAGTATGGGGCTCAACAGAGTTGCACAAATAGTATACAACTTCCATTTGAATGATAGCTACAAAGATGATCATTTGTATTTGATTATCTCATCTAGTTACAAATTTGAACTATAATTTACAATTCCATGGATGTATGAAAATATTCAATTGATGACAGCATGATCCCTGACTACAGAAAACATTACGGGCAGTAATTTATGAAAGGAAAACCAATACTAGATTTGGTTTTAAAAATTGGGCGATATATGCGGCGGAAGGACATCAGATCTATGTGAAAACATGGGAGGCAGGGAAGTAGGGCATCGTCTTTATTGAACTTTCGCGGAAGAATTACCCTTGTTTTTTCTAAAAAGCCATGGAACACCATGAATTAGAGGGAAAGTGGCAAAACCTATAAAAGAAATTTGCTCTGATGGACGGGATCATTGGATTGAATATGTCAACAGCAAGACTGTGTCTAAATTGTGGGGGATAATCATCTCATCTGCACCAAGTACCAAACCTGGTCATATCTCAAGGAATGCTCAAGGAAGAACCATCACGTTTACTAAGTAACTTAGCTGTATACAATCCGTTATAATGTGCCATATTTTAATATTTCGAAGAACTGAAACTATTAGATAAGATAATACTCCCTGCCGCGGGCTTTGGAAGTCTACTCATAGACGCGATCGATGTATGTAAAATATTTTACTGTCTAAATGGAATGCATATAACACTGCGTAGGCTTTCACGACCGATATAACTATTACTAAAAACTTCTTTCGGGTTTCGCCATGGGTCAAAACCTTCGCTCGACGTTTCGCTGTTCACACTGGCAGGTTCTTCAGGATAACTGAACAGTTCAGTTATCCAATCAAGCGAAACTTAAGACCCACGGCGAAACCCGAAAGAAGTTTTTAGTAATGGAATGCGTATGATACTTCAGCATATATATACATCGATTAAATCTAATTACATTAGAATCGGATTGATCACCGGGTATGATGTGATATAGGCTTTAGGCATTAGTTTTCATACTAATCGATAGAGCAGTATATTCTGCATGCATTCAAGCAATTCCAGAATGTATTCCAGCAGAAGCCTCGATGCAGTGACTTTTCGTTCAATCTTAAGATTTTCATTAAGATTGGAAGAAGAATTTAATTTGTAAATACGTGAAGTATTACTGTATTGTTATTTATTATTTATAAAATTTTAATTTTCCACTGTATCAGCAGATGGCGCTACCTCTTTAGAGCGGAAATCATGTAAATAATCAGACTGCTCATATAGGGCGCTACTGTATGCTTCACCGATAAGCAATTGAAGTTTCTGGTAGAGGTAGATAGTTCCAGAATCAAGTACGCCAAATATAACACGCGCGCGAACGAAGACGGGATAGCTTGTATTGGAGAGTGCTATTGGAAAACCTGCAGCGAGAGTTATGCGCGAAAGGTGAAAATAAATAATAATGGAAATAAATAGTGAATATAAATAAGTAGTATTTGAGTAGATTTAGTTTAATAAGTGTTTTTTAATACAAATAAATATTTTTTATTTAATATATCATCTATGTTGATAATTTGAACCATGAAAACGTTACAGTATGGTTTTTATACTGTGGCTAGGTTGTTCTTATTGCAAATGAGCGTTAAAAGAGGTTCGCTTACAGTTTAGATGCATATATGATTATAATGCGTTGAGGTTCATTGGCAGATATTTTCATATTTCAAAATATTGAGTAGTTCGATGAGGTACTAAATTTTCTTTATAAATACACAATTACATGTTTTACTCGCCATAACCCAAATGAGAAGTTTATTTAAAAATAAAATCTTGAATTATTTCAATTTCAAAAAATTTCCGCTCCATTGATGGATTCGGCATTAGTAAAATAATGTAAATATAAGCTACTATAATGAAGATTAGTAGTACACTCTTATTTCCATTATAACAGAATATGTTAATGTTTAAATAAACTATAATTCAACATTTACAATTAATTAATCAATCAATGGATAGCTTGTGTCAACCGTAGGTCTAAATAGAATTTATTTAAAACCGGTCAATTCAAACGAAACTTATTGTTGGTCTTCGTATGTTTTTATATAAATTAAAAATACGTTAGGGTGAAATAAAGCTGTCGTAAAGTTTTATACGTGAACGTAGATGAGTTTTATGTGATGACACCACGAATGTCGATTGTCATCCCATTTATCGTTTTACTTAGACGGACGTGAGTATGGGGACGAACGATAGCGTGTCGATTCACTGTGTCGTGAACTCGTGCTGCCTGATGATTTATACGCTTTCCAACGTTGCGACGACGGTTCTGTGCACACAATGGTTTAAAGTGAATTTACATATAGTTTATTTTACAATGACATAATATGAATATTTTAATCACAACATTTTAATTATTTAGGTAGTATTGTATTATTAAGATATCTATATAGAAATATTGAAAGTATTTTCTTTTGTTATTTATTGCCGTATTAGAATTATCCGTAGATTCCGTTTTTGAATTATTCTGTTAGTCAGAGATGAAGATATACAACATGATTCAATTTAATAAATAAATTTAAATTTAAAAATTTAAACTTTGTGTAAAATTTTGATGTATGTAGGTACATAGCAATGTAGAAAAATAATTTTATGTTTCCGAGATATTCAAAAAGGACATGTAAATTTGAACATATTTTGAAAGAATTTTATATTTCCAACAAAAAAGTAATGTGTAGGTGCAACAATGGTAAGTTCACCATAATTGATAAATGAATTCTTTTATTATTATAATCTTTTTTTTTTTTTGGGAGATTGATTTCACATATACAGCTCCTGCTAAAAAAGTTAAATTTTCTGAGGTTCTTATTTATGGATTTGCTACCAGTTACTACTTGTTGTTATACATACTTAAAACTATATAATAAATTTACGAAATATATTTTCATTAGTTGTGAAATATATAAATATACTTTATTTTTAAAATCATATATCGATATTGCATTAATTACAAAAAATAAAATATCTCGATTTAAGAGTGTGTAAACCCAAGCTGACAATATACAAAAGCCCAAAAACTAGTACGCAATTATAATTCACAAGGCTAGGGAGTTTTCAAAAAGAACTTTGTATTTTACATCATAAACTTTATCGTGTAATCATCCCCATTTTATATTCATTAACCGCATCAACTTCTAAAGAGTGAATGATATCAGCTGACGTCCTCCATAGTCGCCAGTCATACCCCTCTCCGCTTTGTTTAAATATACCTATAACTCTACTAGTGCCGGCAAATGTACATTTTTTATGTCTTTGTTATAGTCTACACTTAAAGCGCGAACTCTAAGCTGATTTGGGACTGTGTAAGCGCCCTAAATGAGGTGGGCACCCAAAGGAAATTAACCTTGGCCTGGGTCCCTAGCCATTCGGGCGTGAGAGGAAATGAGGCGGCGGACGATCTGGTCAGGCGAGGTTTTTCAAGGTCATTCGTTGGAGCCGATCCCTCTTTCGGCACTACCAAATCGCAAATAAAAAAATCCATCAATGAATGGATACATAATCAGTCTAGAGAGTGGTGGCAAAAATCACCGGGACAAAGACAGGCAAAAGAGTTCCTAAAGGAGCAGAGGCCTGAATTCACGAGAGATCTACTAAATAAAGACAGGAAAACTGTCAAAATGATCGTAGGTCTGCTGACTGGTCACTATAGACTAAATAGGCATATGTACAACATAGGCCTGGCTGATGATGCAACTGGCAGATACTGCCAAGAGGAGGAAGAAACACCAGTTCATGTGCTGTGCCAACGTGAAGGCTTGGCGAAGACAAGGTTTCTAATATTACGGGGGGAGAACCCCACAGCTGGTGATTACACAATGAAGCCGCTCTCAAAGATGATAGGCCTAATTAAGAGGGCAAAATTAGAGAGCGTCCTCTAAAAAAAAAGGGGATCACAATAGATCTGAAAAGGTCGCGGTGAAATAGATCCATAGGCCACCCCAATCCTAATCTTATTCAGTATAGTAGCTATATATATCAACAATACATACTCATACAGATAGTTAAAGGTTTGGCATCCGCGGGCCAAATAAAATCCAAGGATTTTTTTCACGGAGGAATAGCTGATGGTATACGTATTTAATTTTAACCCAACGCCATCGCGCCGGTCAAGAAATTGTTGTAAAAGGCACGAAAAAAATTCATATGAACCTCTAATATGAAATTTACTTATTATGTTATTAAAGTAACATTTTTTTTTCAATTTGCTAGAAGAAAATTATAGGAAAAGAATTCTACAGGGAGAATATTTTATTTCAGTATTTATTAACATCATTGCATGTGTTTCTAAGTCAATATTTTAGCCATATCCATGCAAGGAACCGTGAATATTTACAAATTTGGTTTTCTTGGTTTGACAGCCTAAAGCCGCACAAAAAAAACACTATAGCAGCACAAAAAAAACACTATAGCACTTTATACGTATTTACAAATAAAATAGGTTAGTTGCTTGACATCGAACTAAACATTGTCTATCAATTTTATCCGAACAACTTTGAATTGAAGTAATTTGATAAATTTTAATTTAGTATAAATGAAAGAAAAATGATCATTGATTGTGTAATGCTATTTATATTTTGTTGTCGTTGAACACACGCAATACAGTTAATCATAGTTGAACAAAGACACCTCCTTTAAGTCATAGTTTAGTCCTGTGCTTGCCTTATATAAATTGATGAATAGACTAGAACTTGCACTTTTCTCAGACTTTTGTAAGCCAAATCCAATACCTTGAACCCAAAATGTTCCACACAATAATCGAACACATCTAATGAATGATTGGATGTTTCCATGTAACTCTATGTACATCCACTTACTATACATTTTAGGAAATAGCACAAACATAAACACAATACGTATCTATTTTTCTTTGACACACCCCGCTATCCTTATAAAATCAACTCGATTCATTTCACTAGCGATAAGTAAATATATGCGAACGCTGCACTAAGTACCTACATTTATCAGATTATTGGCACTAGCTGTTCCCTTATTAGGTTAGTTCAGAAGGTTATGTTTTGTTTAATGTTGCGCGCCATTTCTGCACTATTTATTGCTACATGCGATTGTTGAAACAATAACATTCGCAAAAGTTTCTTTATCGATAAACTATAATTCATTTCGACGGGTTACGTTAAAAAAAAGGAATTCTTTTTCAATTTTTTTTTGCGTAATTTCAAAAACTGGATTTGGGAAAAATAGGCAACTGGCTATACACTAGCGATCACTCTTAAGTAAAATGATAAATATAATTATTATAAATAGTAGTAGTAGTGTAAGTTTGTTTATAATATAACTTATACCCTTATAACAACAAAACGGAGTGTAATATATAGACGCGATATATATTTCTTTAATATCATTTAATAAACTACTTAAAATGCGTCGATTACCCTTCATTTTCGATTACGTCTTGTAATCTAAACGACATGAAATCAAGTTTTTTGCAAACTTCAGCAGAAATGTTCTAAGCAGCGTTTTCCCATTGTTGTTCGGCATAAAGAACAAGCAGGACATTGTTCTAATTCTATTTAAAATGTAAAGAAGTTCCGAAGTGATAAATTGGAAATTTTAAATTAGCAGAGGCATGTAGTTTAATTTTATGCTTTCTTAGCTCTTAAAAATAATCTAGATCTAGCTGTTATTAATATTGCATTGGATTCAATCATTCTCGCTCAGGCATTAATGGAAACTGGCTACTAGCTTTGCAAAACTAGATACAATGCATATACGTCTGTAAATATCTATGCTTTCCCGTATATAATATACAGTGACCGGCATGAAATATTGCAACATACGGGAAATTTTTTTATTATTAAAATATAATAAAACCTTTTTTGGGGATAGGTTGTGCATGTCTAGGAACCCCAAAGTCTATTTTGACACACATCACGTGACCACTAGTATGCCGGTAAATTTAAAAAAATACGCTGTGAATCTCCAAAAAATGAGGTTAGATGACATAATATCTAAAAAAGTTACTTGAAAAAGTTGTTTAGAATTAAATTCTGAGGCAGTATGCAAATTTTTGTAAAAATACTTTAAAAAAAATTAAAAATCACATTTTTTTCAAATCAAGATTTGAAAAATGAGAAATCACAATTTTTGCAACTATTGCTTAATTGAATTACATATTTCATTTTTTTTTTTCGTGTTTAGCAGCTCAACTACAGTAATATTTCTAAATCTGGTTGATACTCAAACAGTTGTGATTGCAAGGGCTATATCTAGAAGTAATAAATAAAATTTTACAAACATTTTTATACTTTACTACGTATGTCAAAATAAATGTTGGGGTTCCTAGACATGCACAACTTATACAAAAAAAAAATTTAGAATATTTTAATAATAGAAAAATTTGCCATATGTTGCAATATTTATGCCGGGCACTCTATATGACCGCGCCTTAGCTATAACCGAATGATACTTGGTTAAAAGCAGGAGCAGTGTGATATTGAAAATCTACTTTTTAGTTTTAACTCTGTCAGTTATGTAAAAATTAACAAATTGGGTAGTATGTCATTTAATCTCACTTTCTGCTGATTCACAGAATATTTTCTAAATTCGCCGTCATACTAGTGGATGCGTGGCAACTGTCAAAATAAATTTTGGAGTTGTTAGGCGTTCTGAACCTATTCAAAAAAAATTCAATATTTTAACAAAAAAAAATTGCTGGTATGTCCCAACATACATATATGCCGGTCACTCTATATCAGTCAGAGTTACAATCAAAAAAAAAGTAAACCTGCAAGTACACACTAGTATAAGTCGAGAAGCACCTGATGATACCTTTCTCATCTTCTTTTAAAGTTAAATATCTAATGATTATGCAAACATAATAAGAATTATCTTATTACTAGTCACGAGCATTATTCAGGCGCATAGCGTGGCCGGGATACGAGGAGTATTTATAAAGAGTGTGTATCAATATACACAATTCCTAGTCCTACGGTGCAAAACCGTTTCGTTTGCTCTTTGTATATATTGCATATGCCTACCCGTATACCCCGTAGAAATAGCCTATACTATCTCATAACGACCAAGCGTGCAGAAATTGAATTGGCCGACTGGAGCGATAAAAATCAGATAAACACACTTCTTCGATCGAAAAACGCGCAGCTGAAATACGTGGACGTACTAATGATATTACTATATTACATTGTATTGAATTACCTTCACGAACAAAGAGCTTATGAACTTGAATAGAAATGCCATCAAATGGTATACTGATGGCTCCAAAACGGCAGAGGGAACTGGAATAGGAATATATGGGCCTAGAACCACATATTTCGAAAGCTTGGGAAAATATCCAAGTATATTTCAGGTGAGAATACACGCTATTGAAAGATGTGTCCAGTTCAATATAGATAGAATTATGGAAGCAGGAGATTATCATCATGTCTGATAGTAAAGCAGCATCAAGGCGCTGAGTTCATATGAAATCAGTTCCAAGATGGTCTGGGAATGCCTAGGGAAATTAAATGAGCTAGGCAAAAAGAAATAAAGTAACCTCTGTGGGTTCCGGGTCACACAGGAGTGGAAGGAAACGAAAATAACGGATAACCTTGCAAAAAAAGGGGCTGGAATGCCTTTTATAGGGCCTGACCCTTTTGCGGGTTAAGTAGCAGTACAATACTGAAGAAACTAAAAACGAAATGGAGCAGAGAAAATCCAGTTACTGGAGAATCTCCAGGGAATGAAGCAAAGTAAAATTAAATCTGGGAACTTATAAACAGAAGAGGTTTACAGAATGCATCAACCTGAGTAAGAACAATGTTCGCATATTAACAGGAATACTTCAGGCACTGTAAACGAAAGGACACCTGAGTAAGCTTGGATTAGCGAAGGAGCCTGAATATAGATTTTGTGGGAACAGGATGAAACACCCATCCACCTCCTCTAAACTGTGTAGCACTGTGCAACTCGAGGCATGCACCTGGGAGCATGTGAAATCGAAGAGGGAGACTTACCTAGACTGGGCCTCTGACATCCTACACTTTCTGAAAGGAATAGAATTGAAAGGCCAGCTGTAAAGCAGCAAGAATAGGGCAGACATAATAGATCTTTTAGGTCGCAGTGTAACACCACCCTCTGCCTACATACAATACATACATACAAAGAGCTTATGAACTGAGAGTAAACAAAATAAAAATTTCCTCAAAACCTGAACTACCGTTCAGGTTTGGTCTTCTGTGCTTATTGCTGTTGATAACAATATTTACTTTTTAATGTAAAATTAAATAACTCCCAAAATATGTAAAAATTACAAGGTTCCATTAAAAAAATGTCAATATCTCAGAAACGAATCATTAAATTGTCTGCATTCAAACCATTATGATTAATAAACCTAACTAAATTAAACGCCAACCTGAGCACATTTTGTCCAATTCTGTGTACAATGTATTGTTGTGAATCATGGTATATATTCAAAAGATATTTATAGTATCGACACCATTTTAAGTTTGATTATATTTTATAACCGGATCGAATTTTTATTATTATTATTTTATTGAAACGTTTATCGTTTTGTAGGTTTCACGGCCGCGAATAGCGTAGTTTAAATTATTATTGTACATACACATATGTACGTATTGGTGTTTCACGATTTTGCTTTCTTATACATATACCTGCTATAAATATAGGAAAGCTTAAGGAATTACAGAAACAGAAAACGATTGCATTATTTTCAATTACACGTAAGAGATATTTTTGTATGTCATTAGAAAGAGGTGAAATTTCTTATAGAAATCTCATGGCAATGCCAATTTAACTAGAACATGATACGGTTCTGGGGCGTATATTGCCAAAAATTTAACTTTAACCCTTCCCTCTATTACCAGAACTTGTATTTAACTTACCGTATGATGAAGAGCTCTCCCTATAATATTCTGTGTCATAAACATCGTCGTAGTGTGGTGCCGAGTATGAAGAACGAGAATGTCCGGATGGTCCGCTACTGTAGTGTTCGTACGCACTGTCTACCGTATCATAAGGATCTTCATATCCATAACTCTCCTCCATTGCTATCCTCGCCCTATCCAGGATCGATAAGATCTTTGTTTTCGCAGGCATCACTCTTGGAGTTACCACAGGTGTCCTGGTAGCGGTTCGCATAGGAACGGGTGGCCTGGGCACTGTACCTGTGACAGTTTGCAACCCTGATATCATAAGCAGTGTGCTACATAATCAAACTTACTCCTCAGGATGCCAGGGGGTCGCCTGGAAGCTGTTCTACCTTCTCCAATTACCGTATCTCCGGTCATTATCTCCATTTCGCGCATTTGTTCCTGACGGATATTGTCGTTATTATCCGGAATCAAATATTTGCGAACCTCTGCTAACGCAAACGCGACCCGCGCATGCGCTTCCGCTGGGGGACCTAGAGCTGAGATTTCAACGTGTAAATCATCGCCGAGATGTGCGAATTTCGGATCGAGCGACTGCCTTAGTTCTTCTTCCTTTTGACGGTCCTTCATCGACCCTCGACCGAGAACCGCCATTTTGCACATTGTTTCATCCTGGAGGCGTTTCATCGAATTCCCTTTGGGTCCAAGCAACTTGCCCACGAAATTAAACTGAAAAGGAGGATATTTTTTATAGATAATTTTGGATGACACCGTATGCACAAAACTTACTTTAGGGTGTTCCCTGACCGGCACCAGAACTTTTACGGATACTTTAACGGGGCGTTCTCGATAAATGTCAACATATTTGGACTCTTTTGGCGGAACTTTTTTGGCCGGTGGTTTGTGCTTTCTGGATTTCTGTAAATCATTTTTATTTAAGGGTACGTATGCGTAGATAACACAAACCAATAAAGGTTATTTTCCTGGCATTTCGTAGTACTAGTGTGAAGTTGGCATGATGATATTCTGTACTGGATTATACTGGGTGATAGCCGATTTTTTTTTTTTTTTTTGATAAATAAACCAAACTGTAAAAGTAACACTATGTTGGCGGCCATTCTTTTTTTTACAGAGAAATTACATACCAGATGGTGTAACATATTACTTTTCTATTCATTGATTAGAGAGATATAGGTATGGAACTAGATAGCCAAATTCCTATGCTGCATGAATGAATATTTACCTCATTTTGGAGAAATACACCTCGGGAAGACCTAACATTTGCGCAGGGTATATGCATGACTGGCAGGTAATTTTTGATTTATATTATTTCTAAATGTTGCGTATGTAATAATTTCGGGCTTTAGCTAAAATGTCCCTGTTGCATCGTAGTTGAATTTATGGTTAAAATTAGATTCATGTGTTTTCAAAGCAGTTAATTTAGTTAATGATTTATGATTTTATATTCTATTTCTTTAAGTATTGCTTTGTTTGGCCAACATAAACGTTATTGCAGTCTACATGATATTGAGTAAATTAAATTTTAATTTTCCCAAAATGGTGGTTTTTGTTTAATTTTATTAAAACATGACATTAAATTATTGTAATTTTTGTAAGGTTTAAGAATAGCAGTAATTCTTTCAGTTAGGTTTTTTACATAAGGAATTGTAAGAAATCTGTTGTTGTTGTCTAATTTGGTAATGTTAGTTAATTTATAAAAAAAATAGTGGCGGATAATTTCTTAGAACCGAATCGTCATAGTGTAAATCTGGTTGTGGTAACTTATAAGCAGGTAAGAAATACAGGTTCTGGAGCTGGTATATATGGAGAAATTCAGAACCATAAAATATGTGACATTGGGGCGATATGAAACAGAAATTTGCGCTTTGGTGTGGGTTTTGAACATAAGAGTATAGCAGGCGACGAACTAGCAAGGAAGGGTTCTGAATTCACTGGACCTGAACCGGGTCTGGTGATAATCAAGACTCCGATACGTGGTGCAGAGACTGAGTGGATCAAAAAGGAACACCAGACTCAGTGAAACAGCGTTGATGGACAGATACACAGCAGATAGATGATGAGACCATCTAGACATTTAACAATGGATGCGAACGACTACAGCTTAGATCGGTAACTACTGTAATAATTAGTCTATGGCTGCTTAAGAAAGCACCAGCAGTCATTAAAAAACTATCCAACGAAGAGAAGATGCCCCACTGCGTAGTTTTTGAATGTGTTATACTGGAAGGGCAGACACTATCTTTGCTGGGAGCAATCAATTAAAAGACTGAGCTGTCGGAAAAAGATTTATCACACAGGTCAATAAACTTACAATTAGTCAAAGCGACTTAAGGGGAGGTTTACATATATATATCGGAAAAGTCCAAAAACTTTGAGCCGTTTTTTTTCAGACAAAGAAAAAGATATACGAAATACGGCTTTTTGTTAATAAATATATTAAAACTTGAACATTAAAAAAATATTTTTTTTTATGACAAGACCACTATAACGTTCGCTATTTGTATCTAGGTAGCAGTGTGCCTAGAAAACACGGTCAAACTGCGTAAACTCTAGCATACGCAAAAGTGATCCGAAATTGAAAATAAAAAGAAGAGTTAGAAATATATTAAATTTGTTGGAGGTTATACCTAAATTTAACCAAATAAGTCGAAAGCAAACAATCTGGCAGATACCTGGACTTTAATTTGATTATTTTCTATTTCTTTTTTGTGTGTATGACTGGATATAAAAATGTGGAATATTTAATGTAACATAGGTATAACCTCCAATAAAAACTGTTTACATTAAGAAAACAAAGATTAAGTTGATATACTGAACACTTGAAGAACTAGAACTTACGCAGATTTGAAAAATCATGTTTCGAGAAAAACACGTTCAAAGTTTCGCAGCAAAAATTTTTACAAATAGTTCTCCATACACTTAGTCAGCTATTCAAGCACCAAATATTAATCCGTCTTCTTCTTCATACTTCTGTATTTCTAAAATTTGTTGTTTCCCTTTAGACAGCAAGCGAGTTTTTGCAGGCTGGACATATCCTGCTCTGCCCGTTGTATGCGCTGACGATCAGAATTGACGACGAAATTTTTGCATCAAGTCTACTGCATTCCAACGCATTCATTATTCGCAATACAGAAAGTAACCTTCATTGAATAAATTTGCGGCACTGTACACATAGGTAGCAATTGAATTGTTTGTGATCGCAGTCGTAAATCTTTTGAAGCTAGTTTCTACAAATGAATTAAAGGAGTCGTTTTAGTTTTGTAAAAATTTCCAATGCATCTTTGCAATAAATACTGTAGAAAAAAACTTCATAAATCGGCCTAATAGCATCTTGAATTTTGCAAAAGAGGGTCAATGTCTTGAATGAAGCAAGCTCACCTTGGCTTCTGGCAAACGCCACTACACAGGCTGTCTACACCTTTTGGACAATAAATATGTCGTGGATCTACGTCGGTTGAACATTTATAATGAAATGTAGCTCAAATAGCTGCCTTCGTTTTTTATGCAGAATCTGGATCTAATTGCCAGTCCATAGTACACTACTCTTCTACTGTTAAATCATCAATAACTTGGTGAGTCAGTTCACCAGCGCTCTTTCCTCAACGTCCACTCATTCTTTTTTGTACATCTCCAACGCATTGTCTTTTTTTCTTATGGATAGTAACATCTCATTTGGCGCAGTTTAAACAATGCGAATATTACAAAACCGCTTTAACCATGTATTTTAGATATTTGTAGCTTTCAAAAAATGCAAAAAACCAAAAATCGATTTTTCCAGTCAAATATATGTAAACCTCCCCTTAAGCCCAATTCTCTTAATTTGTCTTATTTTTTCAAAAGATTTGCATATTTTGCAAACAGTGAATAGTATTTAAATATAATCCCAATGCAAACTTAATGGTTGTATAATTCATTATGCAAAAAAATAAATAGGTGGTTTTCTTTTGCCGGTTAGTTTACATAAAAATGTAAATATTAGATAATTCAGAAGAAAAATTTATAAATGTATAACATCTTCTATGAATACACTTACAAGCAAAGTCACCCAACTGGTCACCCTCGATAAAATTTTGCAGGCATGTAGAGTAGTGAAAAATAATCTATCCATTTTTTTTTTTAGCTGCTGATATTTACTTGTAGGGGAGATACAGGCACCTAAAGTTACACCACTGAAACTTATTTTCAATGATATCTACAGAACAGATATCGATAAAAAGGAAATGTTAGAAAGAACAAATTTTAGTCCCCCGCCACGTAAATTAAAAATTCATATTCTTCTGCTCTAATCTATAAACTACATTAAAAAATAAAGTTTCCGTGTTTTTGGGATATTTTTCCTAAAATATTATATACAGGGGTTATAGCCATCCCAAAATGTCTCTTACACAAGTTTTTTTTCTTTTCTATGCCAACAACGAATTTTAAAAAATATTTGATATTTGCGTTAGGCGCACGACAGCAAAGTTTTGGTTAAAAAGGGCGTAAGGGTTAGATGAGTTTACTCTTCCCATTTTTTGGTTGTTTGATATTCTCGAAAACGGCTCTAATGATTATCTTTGAAATTCACATTTTTGCTACATTTAGTACAAGCTTCTATTTGCCTATGCCATATTTGTGTCTCAAAGTTATCTGAGGAGGGTTTTTACT
The DNA here is from genome assembly GCA_004143645.1 of Protaetia brevitarsis. Classification (NCBI taxonomy): domain Eukaryota; kingdom Metazoa; phylum Arthropoda; class Insecta; order Coleoptera; family Scarabaeidae; genus Protaetia; species Protaetia brevitarsis. Next base: position 1,657,022 of record RXPK01000297.1, read on the forward strand.
CTTATGTTTAATGTCAATATGCGCAAATATCTTCGTAACCGTTCGATGTAGCAAACATTTTTCTTAACAATAATTAATCCCGGCGACTTTGCTTGTTAGTAATGAGGTTGGGCATGAGTTCCAGGATTATCTCGTTGGAATATCCAGTTCTCAATAGTTTGCATAAAGGCTAATATTACGAGTTCCTCGACATCCTGATGTAACTGACAGCTGCTTCAGTACCGTGGATTTGTACTAGCAGTGACCTGAAGCAGAACTGATAGCGCCCCAAACCATTATGTCGATCGTAGGTGCTGAATGTTGAAGAGAAATGCACTCATCATTGGTCCTTTCTCCAGGGCGCTTGTTCTACTGTCATGTTGCAACAAAGAAGATCGTAATTCGTAATCACTAAACACTACAGAATTCCATTCATCACAGCATTGTTATCCGTTCCATATACCACATTAGCGCACGTCTATTTATTTATAGGTATTAGTTTGTTTGTTAAATAGTGTAGTCGTAATAAAAGTCAGAATTCCATGCGCGTTATTCGTTAAGTAGCGTTTCACTAGTGTTGCGCGATCAAAGTGAAGCGTTTATATGCTTCACCATTGATTTGCGATCTATATGCTTCACCATTGACTTGCGATCCTGTTACAGCATTTCCTCTTATTTTGGTGTCCCAAGATACTGAACCCCTTAGGTTTTCCGTGTTGCATTTGTGGGGGACCAATTTTATCATCATTTATAATCTTCTCCTAGGTTTTAGCTAGCGACTGTTACTTCTGAAAGTTATCTTCATGAATTTAACTAGGCACCTGGTGATTTGTTTCCGTGTGGTTTTATAAGCGTTAAAGGTACGGTTCACCACTTTAATATATGTTTTTAATATTAGTAATATCTGGGAATTGTGTTGTTTTTTTATTAGATTTTATTGCCGCTTCGGTTTTTTAATTAATGTAATGCTGTTAGTTATCAGGCTTTTGGAGTTACACATTACTATATATTGAGATTCGACCAATATTAAATCTTGTTTTGGCCATATACAAGATATCCCAAATTTGCCATAAGATTTGAGTGGCGAATAACTGTTCAGATTATTATATCTCCTCATAAGTTAAATACTTTTATATACAGGATGTTTATTTATTTTTATATTATATATATTGCTTTATATATTTTGTCTCTTTCAATCTCACTTAAACATATCTCTAAAATATTTTGGGATGTTAACTGCAGATATAAGTTTTTCAGTAAAGTCTGAGAATTTTTTATAACATCCGCTCTATTAGCATATTCAATCGCAATAATTATTTTTTTCATAACTTTTTTTGTGACATGACCTCCCTTCTTTTCCCTTTTTTTGTTAACTTTTTTTCCCGTTTTCCAATCGGTCTACCTGATGGGGTAAGCTCCAAGACGATTGACATCTTTTAATAATAATAATAATCCTTAATTTTTATTGCAACTACAGTTAAACTATACAATGTTTTGTAAACATTTCCAATGAGACACCTTTAATGAACATCTGCTCTGTTATCGGTACATCGTGCTACCGCTTCAGTTGCTGTGATGTACTTGATTTGTAATGTTTTGCAATGTTATACGAAAAACTTTTTCGAAAAATTAAGTTATGTTTCGAAAAAGTGTTCGAATACAGCCGTTAATATGCTCCCTAAACTTTAAACTACGCTCCAACTGTACGCCCAGAATTTTACTGGTATCGATGATGGGGAGGATACTATTGCTAATCACCACAGTGGCACTATTGATGTTTTGCTCTCCTCGACGAAACACTATTACGCTCGACGCGCCCTGTACGTAATGCGCCCCCTGCGACGTTTACCTCGTTTACTGCCTAGCGCCGCCACTGTCCGGGAACAACTGTAAATATCTTGTACTCGCTATTGTTGTATTTCGGTTCAAAGAATAAAAAGTACAGGATTTAACTTTAGGGCATGGGTTTCTGCAAATAATTTCACAGATGCCAAATCTTTATTCAGATGCTCCAGTGTCTGATCAGTACTATCAGCCGCAAAAGAGATGTAAAGCTGCGTATCATCTGCATAATAATGTAATTTATAGCGACGAACTGCTGAGGCTAATTTAGATACGTAAATGGCAAACAACACTGGTTTCAGTATAGAGCACTGAGTATACACCGTATTTCTTGATCGGAACTTGTAATTCGTCTTCACTGAGCCGACCGGCGTGAAGGCAAGTCGTCGATGTGGAGATGAGAAGCAATTGCTGAGATTTTCGAAGTGTGGTTACATTTATATTGTTGTACGCGCTTCTGTACGCGGCGAACCCAATATATTTAGTTTTCTTGGCGTTGAAATACGTTTATTTTTTTCAACTTTGTAGTTGACGTATAAACTGTGCTTTACATCTTTTCATTTCTTTCAAAAATTGCTAAGCTGAAAACTACAGTTTTTTCTTTTAACATTTATCACGTGTTTCCTTGTAGAGCCCTCTTGCCTGGTTTGGTAAAGATGAATGACGGTCACCCAATGCGCAATGCACGTAATTTGAGCCACGAAGAAATTGTTCAAGCTATTTCGTTAGTTAACGATGGTAGGAGTCAAAGATACGTTAGTAGGGTGTTAAGTGTCCGACAATCGACAATTTCAAAACTGGTGCGCAGGTACAGAGAAACTGGGGAATATAAGAGGAGACCAGGACAAGGTAGGAAGCGGTCAACTACGGCCATAGACGATCGCTTTTTACGACTTACAGCCTTGCGAAGAAGGCATTGCACTGCAAGACAGATTAAAAACGAGCTGCTTACCGTTCGAAATGTAAATGTTACGTTTCAGATGCTATGGAACCGACTTAGAGAACAAGGAATACGTGCAAGAATACCAGCTAAAGGTCTCATACTCACTAGAGAACACCGAATTCACAGACTACAATTTGCGAGAGATCATCGTGATTGGACCGCTGAAAATTGGGCTAACATTTTGTTCACAGATGAGTCTAGATATTGCCTGTTCTCATCAGACAGGCGCCTGCCAGTATATAGACGAGATGGTGAGCGCTTCAGTCAGTGCAACTACAGGAACACAACAAATTTCGGAGGTGGTTCGATTATGATATGGGGAGGTGTTTCGAGGCTAAAACGGAGTTGGTGGTTATTCGTAATGGTTCTATGACCGCAGATAGATACATTAGGTTTATCTTAGAGCCACATGTAGTTCCATTTGCTCCTTATATAGGCCCGAATTTCCGTTTAATGCATGATAACGCTCGTCCCCACATCGCCAACATTGTACGAAATTACCTAAATGAGGTTGACATACGTGTTTTGGAGTGGCCAGCTAGAAGCCCGGACATGAATCCAATAGAGCATGTCTGGCACCACATTGGGAGGAAACTACACACCAGGCAAGTTCCACCAAGAACGCTAGAAGAGCTAGAAGCAGCGGTCAATGAAGAATGGAACCAAGTGGGTCAAGACTACATCAGAGGTCTTTTGGAGTCTTTGCCTAGGCGGATGGCCGCCGTAATACGGGCCCGAGGTGGAAATACTCATTATTAGTTCAAGTTTTCATTAATTAAATTCTTTGCGTCGGAGTTAGTTTTTCAATTGTCATGTTTATCAAGTTGCGATCTTTGGTTTTTCCTTTGCAGTTTGTTCTATTTTTAATATGTTTGTGTAGTACTTAGTTACAGAATATGCAATTTCGAAAAAATAAAAAAAAATTGAAAAAAAATGGGTGATTCCATAATTTTTTTGCGGAGTGTATAATTTAACATCGGCACGAAAACCCATTTACACACTAGATTTTTTATTTTAAGTTTTATCATACACCCATAAATTAAGGAGAATTATAAACACCAAAGAAGAGTTATTCAATTGAAACAACTTAAAGCTTCCCTTTTTATTAAAATTATATTTCTATCAATATGCCTTATGCTTTCTGTTAATCCTTCGTTTTATATAAAGGGGAGTACACACCTATGCATTTTATTGTCGCAACTGGCATGCATCATTAAAATGCATGCATCTTAGGTGTTCACACTATGAAGGTTTCAATGCATTTCTTGATGCGGCATAGAAATGCAAGCGTTGCTTGCATGTTCCATTTTTTTTGCATTTCTTGGGGCACTTCTAGTAATATTTTGATACCAATCGTTTACTTAGGTTGGTCAATCCTCTTTTTAATAAGTGAGGTTAGATTAATAATGGCTGGCTGCTAGTAAGTGGTTCTGTCAACCATTTAATATCGGTAAATAAATTGGTGAATAAATAAATTCTCTGTAGGATTATTGAAGGATGCATGCACACACGCATGTAAAACTGCATTAATGTAAACGCGATGTTTACATGATAGGAAATCAAAAAATGTTTGATATTTATGCATCTTCTAATGCCGCATTAAAATGCATAAGTGAGAACTCAGCTTTACTGTTATAATTTGCATAGTGGTTCTCATATTTGCTTTCAAATATTTCAAATAAAAAAACATATAAATGCCTCTAGAACTTAACATTTCCAGTGTGATTCAACGCATGTCTATGCAGCAGTGGCAGCAGTAGGCTAGTGTAACTCTTCTCGGTCGAAAAATATATTTTTATAGTTATTATTGTAGTATTGTAAGTGTAGAATAAAAATAAAAAAAAAGAAATTAAAATAAATATAATTTATGTCTAGCAAGAGCCACGTAGAGGTGATCTTGCTTGGATAGGAAAATGGATGAGGTGGTAGGTAAAAAAAGTAATAAAAACTTGAAAGAAACTCTTGATAAACGTAATAATAAATCAAAAATAAACTCTAAAAACAATAACAAACTCTTGCAATAAAGGAATAAAAAGGTAATAAAAACTTACAATAAATTCTTAGTAGTAAAAATTATAATAAAGCCTTAGCAAACCAATATTTTTATAAAAAGTAAAAGAAATTTTTTTGAGACGTGGAAAATTGTCGTATTTCTTACTTTTTTCGATAAATTAGAGGAATTTGCCTATTCGTTGTACTAATAAAGTAATCAATTACCCGCTGGTAAAATACGTCATTTTGCGTTACTGAATTAAGAAGACCTTTTTCAATTGATATTAAGGACATACTGCTTAATCGATTATGATTTATAGTGTTACGGCTGTACTTTTTAATTCCTTTTAGTGTTGAAAAACTTATCTCTACTGAAGTTACCGATATAGTGACTACAATGCTTACAAGTTTATTCAGTTCCGGCATATATTCATATAAATCGTTCTTATTAATAAAATTTAACATCTCGTTTGGTGTTTTACATTCTCCGAACATTTGAGGATGATACAACACACGTAATTAATTTTCTATTTGAATTCATTCATCAAAACAAGAGTATTGTTCGAGAATTTCTTACCAGCCAGTCGAGAATATCTTCGCAGCTACTGCGACTGGGACTCGCATAGGCAGTTGCGTGGCAACGTTTTACGACCGATAACGCACGATAACATGCCGAACTCATACGATCTCACCTAGAAGGCAAGCGTTCGACCATACGAATTCACCATAATAAACTGCACATGTATTCACGGGAACAAATTGATTTCAGCGTGGTATTAATCTTCGGTGCGGAGCCAAATTTGTGGCTAACCTCCTCGCTTGCTGTTATAGTGCGTGCAGTAAAATTTCGTGCATTATTGGAAATTTGTTTGCATTTTTAAATTAAATAATGAGTAAATATAGAAAAGATAATAATGGTCCTTCCCATTCAAAGTTTTATTTAAAATCTATTGCACTACATGTTTCGGCAGATACGCTATCATCAGGCTGAAACATGTAGTGCAATAGATTTTAAATAAAACTTTGAATGGGAAAGACCATTATTATCTTTTCTATGTTTTTTTTAAATCAAACACCATTCATAAAGGTTTACTTCAATAATGAATAAATATACTGTTTATTATACTTTTTAGCAAAATTGCTTTATTTTAGAATATAGCCAATGTTTAAAACATTATTTTAACACATAATAAACGCCATTTATTTTAAAAAAAATAATAGGGGAGGCTTAGTCTCCGTAGTCTCCCCTGTCGAGCCGCCAGTTATGTAGATTTAAACGCACCTTTATATAAAAATTAAGAACAAAACCGCATTTTATTCACAAAAGCAATACATCATTTTGAATGCACCTGATGAATGAGGCGGATATCACACTATTGTAGCGTTTCTTTTGGCAGAAATCTCAGCTCAGCTCACCTCAGTTCAGTTTTGTGCGTTAAGCTACGAGTTACTTATACGAATGACGCAACCTGGTGAGGAAATGAATTTGACATCAGCAGTTCGTAACTTCGTAACGCACAAAACTGAAGTAAGGTGAGTCAACCGGTAAATGGAAAGCTGCAATGTTCATTGTAAAATATATTTTATCAAAGATCTTTGTCAAATAACTTTTATAGTAGTTTTTATTATTTACTTTAGTTTTTATATTTTATATTGTGAAGCTTCCAACTGGCCTGAACGTGGGAGTATTGTTTCGAAACTAGTCGTCTTTATTAAACATTTTTGAGACTTTGAGGTTGGGCCTTAGTTTTTTATTTTAGTATATTTTATTTAACTTTTGTAATGTAATATCCGCTTAAAGGTGTATTGCTTATTACTTTAGTGGTGAAGCATCCAAAGTTAAAAAAATCAATATAGCAATACCTATTTAAATACGCGTCATTCACTTAGTTAGTGGCGCGTAATAAAGAGGGCGTCGAATACACATATATTTACCCCTATCCTATTACTTTAGTTGCTACATGGTTGCTATCATAAGTTATTTCATGGTGTAGATTATACAATAAATATAAAATATAGGTATATTTTAAGAAATGGCAGTCGTCACTGTTTCATCTATCGGTAGTAATTTGGATCACTCTGTATATTGCCTTAAAAGCTGCATTTTTTTTTTTAACAAGAATGGGAATATATCAATGGCTAAGAATATTTTACTTTCACTAAAATATATTAAAAAAATGCTCTTGCTAACAAATATAAAATATTGGCCATTTGTTAGAGGATGAATAAAGCCTAATCATAATTTGTAGACTGCAAGTTAGATTCCTTCAAGCCCTTTGACAGTACAGATCTTATGAAACATATACAAGTAATACCTCACTCGCACTCGATTTAAATGATCTATAAATACAAAACATTTGAAAATTTGTTGCGTAGGGAATAAACATGGTACAACAATTACCACTATGTGATTTGCAACTAAACACCGATTTCAACATGAAATAACAATGGTTTTAATTACAATTGCTCACGAAACTTGTGAATTTTACCTTGTTCAAGTAATCGTACCGCGTGAGGGTACTTCGCCTCATCCAACACGGTCTTTTCAGCCAGTAATTCTCTGATATACTCGTTTGCTTTCTGCTGTTGGGGATTGTTTTCTTCATTACTGTTGTCGGAGCCTTCTTGAGTCTTTGTCGGCGTATTTTTCCGCTTGAAATCCGCGCCATAGTTTGAATAATCCCCGTTTGAATTGTATTTATCTGCCATTTTTCCTCGATAGCGACACAAAACACTGCCGCAAACGCTCACCGCTGACACTAAAACCCGGCTCGATATAAACAATAGAGTAATGAATGGTAAATGGCGTTTAGCGGTGGTTGATTGGTCACAGAGACCTAACTTTAAAATAGATCATAGTTATGTAACTGACGAGTAGTTATGCTACTGTTGTACAGATGGAGCAACAGTGCTATAACCTAATTTAAAATAAGCTAAATTTTATCAGGCAAATCATAATTCATTTGCATAAGTAGAAGTTTACATTAATAATTTAAGTTAATTTTTCACTTACCCACGTTTTATAAATGGTTCATTTGCAAATACGAATTTAGGATTTGGGTATAAATTATTTATAATATTATTTCATTTAATTTTTTTTTTATCAGATAAGTAAAGTGTAAGTTAGTCCAAAAGATAAACAAAAATTTCCGCTATTGAATTGAATTCGTTGCTCCGTCAACAATTGTGGAGAGTCCCTATGAAAATATTTCTTTAATATACTATATTATGGATCCAATAACTAGAATTTCTTTAGATATTCAAAGAGGTAAGAATTTCCCTCATGTATAAGCAAGAAGAAAATTACACTATACTTTAAAATACAATAACACATTGTAATATTGTTGAACACAACTAATAGGCATATATGTAGAAAATTAATAACACTAGTTTACAGTCATTTTGCAAACTGGACGCGACCATTTTAGTATGTATTTTGGTCCATTAAACTCGAAAATTGCATTAATTTTTTTTATGGACACGTTTTCGAGATATGAATTTTTAAATTTTCTTTTTGACTTTTTCGGAGCTAGTTTGAACTATATCTTGACTTAGGCGCCACCGTTCTAATCGCAAAACTTAACAAATTAAAGACGATTGAATATCCATCAAATGTTACATTGTTTTCCAATCGCCTTAATAGTTTCGTTAGAATGGATCACATTATGAGAAAAAAGGTACCGGTTTGGCAGAAATGAACATTACAAACACACTATATCGCCTAATACAAAGAGTGGAAATGGTAGGAATATACCCAGGTTATTATTTTTTAAGTACTTAAAGTTTATACTTTTACGAAAAAAAACAAGGTATTTACGAAGAAAATCCATGGATGAATACCGAAGTTATGACCAATTATGTTTCTCATAAGAGAAACGGATTAAAAAAATGATTAAGCAGGAGCCAAAACTATTTTTAAATACCTGCTCTCATAGTACTATAAAAATAATGAGAATGCATTAAACTGCAATATACGGTACAAACAAGAAGAAAAAATGAGTATATTGAGGAAAAGTAGAAATTTGGTACTTTCACATATTTGGTCAAAACTTTGGTATTTATCCATGGATTTTCTTGATAAATACCTTGTTATCGTTGTAAAAGTACAAACTATATCAAAAAAAATACAAACTAGCCATATTCCTAGGATTTCTACTATTTTCCCGGCGATAGAGTGCATATTAAATTTTCATATTGGCCACAAAAGCAACCTTTTTTCATAATATTTCATAATTGCAGTGAAACTACTGTACCGATTGCAAAATAATGTGAGTAATATTTGCTGACGTTTCGATTATCTTTAATTTGGTAGCTTTTCTAATTAGATCGGTAGTTCCTAACTCGAGTTATAGTCTAAACAAACAAACTACCTCCGAGGAAATCAAACAAACAATTCAAAAGTTCATATCTCGAAAACGCATCCATAGAGAAAAAAAATTAATGCGATTTTCGAGCTTAGCGAACCAACGTACTGCTGTGTACTGATTGAATTAAATGAAAAATGTAAAAAAGAATTTTTACAATGAAAAAGAAAAATAAATTTAGCTAGCTCACCGGATAAAATTTTTAAAGAAACGCAAACGAACTATCAAACTCAAAGTTACCCTTGCAATTTTAAACCTGAATCTAACAACGAAAAGTAAATTGTGGGTGAATGAAATCAGACTTTCTTAATTACCCGAAAAATTGAAAAGGTTTAATATAAAATAAAAGAACAGAATTTTTAACCCAATTAACAATCAATTTATTTCAACAACGGGTTAAATTACAGATTGTGCAGAAAAAAAAAACCGTGAACTGAAAGTTCTGGCCTAAAATAAAAACTGCACTTGAGTCTAAATTGACAGTGTGGACAAATGCAAGAAATTTACAAAAAAAAACTAAAATGCAAGTACAATGCTTCTACTCACCCAACGAGGTGATAGATAAATAAAAATGAAACAGCAAAAATTGAATAACGGAAAATTAACTCTTTAAACAATAATGAGAAAAATTAAACTAAAAATATATCTTCCTAAACAAAAAATAATAATTTATCTTATATCTAAAAAGTGCACACTTTAATATATTAACAATTATCACAAAAAGAAATCCTTGATAGACTAAATAATTACAGAAACAATACGAAATTTACAATAACAAAATGGATTACACAATGGCAACAAAGATTTACAAAAATACGTCTATTCACGTCAATAGTCGAACAAGGAAGTCCTTAACAAAATTCTACAACAGTTTTTCTTACAAAAATCCCTCTCTCAAAATCGTACAACGCAGATGTATAACATTTCAACGACAACATTTAATAGAATCCGTATTAAACTTTCACCAACAAACAATAGATAATTGAACGTCTAGATTAATTTAAAAAAACTTAACACTAAATTAAAAAAAGATACAACAAACTCTTTAACTAAATTTATACAACCAAAATAAAATTGTGAAAAATTCTCGGTAACATGAACAACAGCTGTTTTAGCAAGGAAAATAACTAATAACCAGCAAATATGCAATTTGAATACACTCAGCAATAAATGGGTTGTCTAACCACAGCAGTACGTAAGAAAAATATAGTGGCACCTTATTTGCAGATTTTGTTTTTCAGTTTGTAAACTGTGTAATCATTTTGCCTTATATGAAGTACCTTTTATTTCTGAAAGCTTAGTCTCTAATATTATTCTAATTTAGTTATCTAACTAACTATTCATTAGAATAGATAAACAGCAAATTCAAAAATTAAAGTAGATTTCATTTTTGCTGCTATACCAGTGTAAGATTATTTAGCGCTTAATTATTTTGAACGAAATATTCTACTCTCATTTACTTCATTCATTTGAGTTATAAGAAAGTCCACTGGTATTTCATAAATTTTTTTTGTATTATTTAACGCAGATAATTTAAATTTAGTTCAGAAAGATATCCAAGATCACAGATAAACAATAAGCAAATTGATTTTTGCCCCTTGAGATCAAAAGTGCAGCGCGTATTTACCCGTTCTTGTTTATATGTATATGTGATACTATTGCACTATTGCAGTATGTATGGATAACGGAAGCAGGTAACGACTAATAAAGAAGTGAATCTCGGCCGCCGTTTGACAGCAGGTCAGACATATTTTTGGTAGTTGTGACTTGTATGACAGATTTATGATTTTTTAAGCCAAAGTACAAAATTGATATGATAGGCAGGATTCTGCAAAAAAGGTAGGTTATTTTGGCATAGTTTGCAATATGATACACAAATAAGACTTTCCAGGGCATTAGGTTGTTTAAGATCATAGATGGGTCATAGCAGGGCGACAGAACTAACATGGAGTAGAAGTCACAATAAATATTTAACAGAGTTTAATTGATTTATGTTAATATGTTATATCATATAAAAACATATATATTGTACCAAAACGCATAGATTTATAGGTAACAAAAAAATCGAATTGTTAAATCCAACTTGAAAAAACATCCCCCAAAAGGAGAAAATAACTTCGAACGTGTGCGGAATTAAATATAATTTTATTATTACAATATTCTTTTTTATATGCTTTTATAGATACTAGTACTGAAATGTACATATATAATAATCCTGAATCCGTTCGATGAATAATTTGAATTTTCTCCTTAAAATAATCAATAACCCAATGCTCCTGCTAAGATCAAAGAGGTCTTATTTATTATTTGTATTACTTCATTGAAAGAACTTGACGAAATATATAATAAACCCAAATATAATTATACACTCATGTACATATAATAAAAAGTCAAATTGGCACCTTAAACGCAACTCAAAAAAATCATCCCTCAAAAAGGGAAAATAATAATAACTGCGTGTACGGAATTAAATATTATTTTATTATTACAACATGCTTTTGTATATTTCGGTGCTTTTATAACTAATAGGGCTGAAACATTTATACAAATAATCCTGGAATTAATCGATGAATCATTATTTTAACCCTAAAATAACCAATAACAAATTGCTCCTACTAAAATTATTCAAAGAGATTTGATATTTTATTTACATGTTCTACCACACAGAAAAAACTGAAAAAAATATATAATAAACCTCAATGTATACGGTCTAATATAACAAAAAGCCAAGTTGGCACCTTGAAACAAACTCAAAAAACCACCCCTAAAAAGGGGAAAATAATAATAACTTTAAACTAAGTGGAAGGAATTAGTTCTTGATTTTTTGTAGAATGCCCATAATCAGTGTTTACTTACATAATTTTTTTGAACGTAGTAGCTGAAGTAATTCCTGAAAAAAAAATATTGAATTTTTCCACCCTTATGCTAATATCTCGAATGGGTGGTATCGATTGAGTTAATTTTTGGTATTTACAGTATGTGTGACAGTAGTACTCATTTGCTTTAATTTCAGCCCGATAGCTTTAGGTTAGGGGCACTTTTCAATGGCTTATCGGAGCAGAGCCTTTAAAATTTAATGCTCATTGCGACTCTGGTCTGCCAATATTTAAGTGAAATGCTATAGACAACAATAAGTATACATATACCATCAAACGCGTCCAGCTGTGGTAGATGTATGATATTTTAGGAAGGTAAATAATTGAACAACACCTCCACTTTCTCACACAATTCTTTAATAATGGCGACCGATTTCGTCCGATTATGCCTACGGACATTCTCAGGACAGCTGAAGAACATGCAATGATAAAAATATAATAAGATTAAAATTGAAAATTAATATTTAGAAAAAATTTAAAATGCTGGCAATTACTAATCAACTAAGAATAGTTAAAAAATTAAAATGTGAAATCGATTTGTACAATTGGTAAACATATTTATATAAAACTTGTACCACATCAACATTGAAACACAAACAAGTACACTTTAATGGATTATCTAAAATGTTAGTAGTTCATATAAGCCATTTATGTAAGAAGCTGTAGTAATAAGTAAACAGCTCATAAATTTAACCAGATTTAAAGATAAATTGCTCCTGAACTGAAATGTAACAACCTTATTGTTTAGGTCCTTACAATGCTCGATTAATCACAAGGATAGATGAACGGATATAAAATAAATAGCTGCATTATATCTATTCTCTTCTTTTCTCGCGTGGCCCTTTTGTAGTCTCTAAGGATCGTTATTTCGGCTAGTACATGTGTAAATACATCTTTGGACTCTATTGTTTGGAAGAATTAATGTTCTAACATCGATCACCGTAAATTATCTATGTTTTAACAGAAATAATCATCTTTCCAAATGAATGTTTTGTATCTGCTTTATATAGTTGCATGTTATGTTGTGTAGATACATATATTTGAAAATCAATACGTATAATACAACGTAGTACATAAAACATATCCCCTGAGGTGTTTTATTTTGGTAACATACGTTGGTGTGTTGCTGTTTGTATTTTATCTGCTTATAGGTGTCCCATCGAAGAGTAGACCTTGGACTACAATTCTATATATTTCATTATTGAAAAAAAATCTTTGCAAATGTATAAATATCAATAGTGCATAACCTAGAAATATTTTTAATTATAAAGAATCTTAATTATTAGGGTTATTGCTCGAAACTGACTATAGCTAATACCCGATTTTGGGTACTTGGTTTCGGATTTCAAGAACAGATGAATGATTCTGTTTTCAAAACGACGTAGACGGTACTCAGAAGAAGGTTGTGTGCGAACAGTGTACATGTATAGGACTCTGTAATTTTAGTCAATTTGCGTATTTATAGGTGTCTGTTTTGTAAAATTAATCATTTGCAACACTTTTGTCAAAACATATGTTTATCCGCTCAATGTTATGGTCCTATGTAAGTTTTGTATCCTTGATTGGTTACTTTTAAAGAGCTACGTCTGAATTGCAACAATATTTCCAAAATATCGTTATAAGATTATCTAGTACAGCACCAAGTTACATTGCAGTGCGTGCTGTTACTTGTGTACGTTAGGTCTTTTCCAGACAAACCACGGATTTTATGTTATCCTTAATATTTAAGAATATTTATTATAATTTCAGTTTACAATTATTTGTTAAGCGCAATGTCTACTTTATGATTTGAACACCTTTGCATTCATTTTAGAAACATCAAATATGCCGACGTTCTGGATCCGCCAGAAATGCAATGCTTATATTGCTCTTGTACCTAAATTGTCAGCCATGCTACTTTCATAATCGGCACGTACATTTTCTGTTGTCTTCCCGCTGCATCCAATTATACCATGCCGACTTGTTTTTATGTTTTTTTTTGTAATAGCCATATTACAACGAAATACGACTCATGAATTAGTCAAACTATCTTTGCCGATCCCGGCTTTTCAATGTTGTAAATATACCTTCCGAGAGAAGTTAAAAGGAGAATCATTCTGTTGTCCGACGCTTTCGGGTTGTACTTGCGCTGTACACGGCGTTAGAAAAGTGATTTCTCGACCATTACTTGTCTTAAGATAAAATCCGAATCTCTTGTAAAACCGCGTCTCACATTAAACCTCCATGTCAATAAACGTAGTTAAGCAAGTGTATGTTTTATTAAATAACGCAGTGATCGGTTGTTGTAAACCAGCAGATTCATAACAATATCGAGCATTAATAAGTGAATTTTATTTAAGTAATAATTCACCATTACTGAAAGATCAAATTTCTCGATAAAAATTTCTGCGTTCTGTGAAACCGTGTTTTTCAAGAGTGGAGTACCGGTCCAGTGTACTACTCGGTATCGGATTACCCGAGGATCTAGCTTTACCTGAAATCGAGTATTACCTGAAATCGAGTATTACCCGAAATCGGGTATATCCGAAATCGAGCTTTACTCCAAATCAATATTTACCCGAAATTGAAATCGGGTATTACTCAAAATCAGGTATTACCCGACATCGAGCTTTACTCCAAATCAAGCTTTACCCGAAATCGAGATTTTCAACCTATTTGGTGCTAGAGCCGTTTGTGGGTAGTCGCTTCTAGCATCGATTTGTACATATGAGAGTTTGAGTTTTATAAGTTAATTATTTGCGAAGATTTTTCCCAAATTGTGGAATTTAATCCTACAAGACTAAAGACTTTTTGCACTAAACTCTGAATTTAGTACGACGAAAGCGGTTAAATATATGTAATGTTGACATTTGTTGAATCTAATTTCATTATTAAAATTGTGACTTGGCGATTTTGATACAAATGCAAAAAACGCCATCATTTATATCGGCACATGCGCGTTTTGCAAGCAGTATATTGTCGGATGTCCGATTTTTTTAAAAAAAGTATATAAAAGGCAAATAATGAAGGGATTGACGTTATTCGAAAAATGTTATCATTATGATTATTTTGTTTACATGTTCACCCTGCCATTAAAAAAATGTTTTGCAATATTTGCTATATAAAATAATGTTACAAATCAATGTTAATTAGATAGTATCATTTGTAGCTAATAAATATGCAATAAAGAGTTAAGTAATCAATTTTCTCTCTCGTTGCTTGTAAAAAACTATTACTGCTATTACTATAACGATCAAAATACCAAGCAAAATTTCTTAAGAATCACTTTGAGCTGTTATCAACAAATAGTATCTCTAATCTCAAAGTTTAGAAAATGCGAAACACTTATTTTCGCTCAAATGTAAACGTGAACCATACGACATACCCCCGATTCTTGTCAACATACATCTAAAGATATCCTAAAATAAAAGCCCACGTAGCTACGATGCAAACATGTTAAGAAAAGCCTCTGTACGAACTCGAATACTGGCATCAGAAAGAGGGCTTCTTGCCTTTTTGTAAATTATGTAAGCGGAACAAACGGACACAATTCAAAATAAAGGTAGATAAATCCAGAAAAATTCTTGTAGATATTAATAATCGAAACATTTCTTCTCAACATTTATTTTCCAAGGGGATACCAAAATATAATTTAACTTTTTATAACTTAACGAAAAGTAAAAACTAAATTTTTATGAAAAATTGTTACCACTAAACGTCGTCTCCATGGACTCCTAGCCATTTATTTTAATATGCGCTGCAGAAAGTTGAGTTAACATTAGGTGTGGAATCACAACCGTGATTAGCGTTTTCTTGTAATTTTGAAGGCGTGGTTTCACGAAAACGTCTTGTCGTTTCATGGAAGCGTTTACACGGAAAATTAAAACCGGTCGTGATAATGCAGTCTTTTGTGGTTGAAGCTTATGTACTTATGTGTGAGATATTAAGGATAGAATTACAGTTGACATTGTCTAAATCAACCTCTCTTTAATTTGAATTTTTCTCTAAATCGAACTCATAATTTTTTACGGCGAATATTAGTTGTCCCAAACTTACACAAGGCTAGAGAAACATACTTTGAGCAATAAATCTATAGCACAGTTTTGAAATAACAGAAAATTTCGGACTTTTTTCAATCTCAGTAAAAAACCTTATTTTTTTTTATTACATATAATTGTATTTGAAGTGTATGCTATAAGATTTTTGTCTTTATTATACGTATGTAGTACACACTACAAAGTAATATACCATTTTTTGTCTCACTTCCTTTAATTCAAACTCTCCCTAATTTGAACAAATTGGAATACTACATAAGGATTCGATATACAGAGAATCAATTGTATTAAAATTCACAACAACAGTGAAAAGCAAAGAAAGAAGAGGAGATGGTGGGCAAGACAGTGTATCTTAGAGACTCAATTTTATTAATGAAAAAACTAAATGCATACTCTCAATTTTTCTTAATTCTTGGAGGTTTTTAAATTTTGTAATGACATTCACTTCGGTAAAACTATTTACATTTAATCTTTGACAATTCTTTTTGATGCTGTTAAGCCATCCTTTTTTATAATCCGGTCTTGTTGGATCCCATAGAATTGCTTCATTTTTCTATAACTCAATGAATCGCAGTGTCTCTGCATCGTTCTTAAAATGATGGCGTTTGGTACAGCCATCACATCGCTACATATGACACCTCAAGACTAACGTCACGACTAAAAAAATCAAACATACTTGATCCGATTCGATCGAGTCGTGGAGGGTTTTAGACGATCGTATTTCACGATTCGGATGTTTATACGGGTAGACACGATCGTTAGAATCACGAACACGTGTGCATCGCGCGCCGGGTGTCAATTCAGTTTTAAGTCTCCGCCCCAGAATACATATCGATATTCGACGAAATCAACTTAAAATGATTCCATGATCGTGTGACGCAAACAGACTTCAACCAAGAGATCTATACGGCTACATTTTAAATTAACTAGCGTATAATACACTGGATTTACAAAATAGGTATGTATTAGGGTTGCCACTTTTTATATGTGTTCGGCGAGGACAAATTTGAGGGTAGGCAATATTAATATAAGCTAAAATTACTAAATTAGTGGCGCAATCAAATGATCAATGATTCCCCATTCATCCAATATTGGGACCCTTTATTTGCATACTGTATTATATTCGTATCCCTAATATCATAATGTCATTATCTTTTCTTTTTTTTGGTTCTACATAAATGAGCTGTTGCGAGAATTTCTCTTGTCATAGGGGGACAAAAGGACAACAAGTCCCTCAAAAACGA
>RXPK01000298.1:0-44720 GCA_004143645.1 Protaetia brevitarsis
GAAGTTTGCAACTTGTTTTATGAGCGTTTTTCTAATAAAGTTTTTGTGGGTGGGAGAAACATTAGATTCGTCAATTATAAATTAAATAACAATACAGAAGATAAAGAATTAATAAAATCGACAAAGTGATTGTTGACTTTAATACACTGAGAAACAACGATACATATTTCTACTATATGACTTTTGCAGAATGAAAATTCCTGAAGCATCAGTGGAATTTCCCCAGAATATTATAGCATATCTAACCCTAGCAACCAGAAATATTACATAGATATTTTTAAAAATATAATTTTATAAATATTTTCGTGAGAGTTTTTGAATATATTTTTCATATTTTTCTAAAATATAGATAAATATTTCAAATTAAAATATTATTCATATTTGAAAATTAATGTAAGAGCAATATTTTTTCTAAAATATTTGTAAAATATTATTTTATATGAAAATTGAGATTTTTTAAGCAATCTATTTAATTTGTCAAAATGAACTAAAATTGTTCTTGGTTATTTAGAATGTATAACGTTGATAACGAAAAGTTGAAACATACATAGAGTTGTCTAAAAGGTAAGAACTTGTTTCTTCACACTTCACCATACACAGTTAATAATCAATAATTCTGGCATCTTTTTAAGGCATACTGAAGGTTTATCAAATTAATCACTATTTTTAATTGAAGTGTTCTAAATAAAAAAACAAACGTATTTATTATCATTCATTTTTGAATAAGCCAATAAAAATGAAAAAATACTCATTTTTAAGGTCTAGCCTTGGCTGGTGCCAGGTACAACCTTATGATTTTTTTCATACCTTCGGTTAGTGACGCTCTCATGGCGTTTCCTTGTAGCCTCTAAAACAATGCAATTGTATTAGATCATACATGAATAAAAAATCGTACAAAATTATCAAAACCTACTAATACATTTTGAAGCATTACCAATAATTGGAGTGGGTAGCTACATTCTAGATACATAAGATACTTATTTTACTTTATTTCATAATATTTGAAAACATTCTACGTAAAAACAATAATACAACAACACAACGTATTCTAACCTCTATTTGAGGTTATGACCGCTAATCTATCAGAATGAATCTCTTAAGCAAATCAACTGGTATTTATCTGGTAGATGCAGTACATATATGATGCATAAAATTCCTACAATTATATTATTAAACGATTTCTGTACATAGCGATATTGAGCATTCCAATTATCTTATAAATGCCATGACATGTTCAAAGTTTTGATTACCTCGTAATCATCACAAAAACTAAAACACACCCCGCAACAATTAATTACACAGTTAACCCTAATCTGCCCTAATCGTATACTATTATAAATTATAACATGTAACGGACAAACGAATGAAAATGTTGATGATACGCACGTGCGCATATGCATTCTATGTACCTAATCCATAGACGCATAAACAATACTAAATCATATAACACCGGCACCGTAATGAATAGAGGTGTTGTGTTCACGTTCGCAACTTTCAAAAATTTAAAAAAAATATAATACAAAACGCAGATATATTAATAGAAAAGTTACAGCGCTCAACTTAGATACTAATTAAATCATATTAGATATATATTATCTAATTTAATCATTAAACTATCATTTTAAATAGGTATGTACATACCTACTTAATATGTATGCATATTTTACCCATTTTATATTATTCGTCCTACGCACCAAATGTACAAAAGCCAAATTCTTTTTTTTACATGAAATAAATATTTACAGAAATACCAAAGCCAAAATATTCTTGCAGAGTTATGAAAAATATATTGAGAAAACATTTGCATAAAATATAATTAAATGCTACATAAATATATATTTTTAAATGTTTTCCAATATATTTTCTATAATATATTTTATGCATATTATATTAATATAACTAATATTCAAGAAAGATTTAATATTTTTTAAATATTTATATAATATGAAATAAATATAGTTGGTCACTGGGGAAAGCATAAGCTCACATATGTATATCAAAAATCATTAAAATCGACGGTAATTGAATTCTCCATATTTCATTATGTTATTACCAAAATTAATGTTTATTATTTAAAATGTGTAATGAATAATTATGCAATAGTTCATATATTCATCTTTTACACGTAGATTGTTGAAATGAGGAGTACTGTTAGAGCCAGCGTGTGAGTAACACGGGTGTTCAGATAGTGTTGTTTTCAAGTAGAATCTGAGAAATTGTATTAGTGGGTGGATGGACATGTAGTTTTCCATATTGGTAACCGTGAGTCCAAATTTCCTAGAGTACTTGTAATCATTGTTTTAACAACATTGTTTGGGATATTATTAATTTGATTTTATAAATTTTCGCTTCATTTTGTGTCGAGGTGTTGAACTTTGCCCCTTCACCACGCACGCGTTGGTGTGTGGGGGGGGGGGGGCCCACAGTCTTTAACAGAGCTTGCTCTGGCTAGAACGCCAAAACATGAGTGTTGTTGGCGAAGTGATTTAACGCGCCTACTTCCGTTGAGGGAGGTAGACGTGATGAGGAATATTACGAACTGGTTACAAAATATCTCACTAGAAAATTCTTCTGTTAAACATACGAGTACACCGTCCTTTGCAACCGTTGTCAAAGAAGAATATAAATACTTTTTGTTTTTCCGGAACGCGATCAAGCAGTCATTTTTGACGCAATTTCAAGATACCCAAAAATTGATTATATTTGTTGGAGTAGGGAACTTGTGGGTTCAAAGAAACGTAATTTTTGCGTCTCGTGTGTCCATAAGGATTTGTATATATTTTTCATCAAAAGATGTAGTTGAATCGTTTATTATCATTTTATTATCATTAAATAACACGTTTGTAGAGGCGCGTAGGTTAATCTCCCCAGCGCGGCGGGTCATTATTTCTAATGTATCGCCTTGTTTACCTCATGAGATTGTGGAAAATGAACTTAAACGATTGGGTTAAAAGTAGTTTTCGCCTATTAGATGTATAGGGCGGGTATTAATCGGGAAGGATACAGACACATTTTAAGTTTTCCGCCGTCAGGTTTACTTGTTCTAAACGTGGGTGAGAATTGCCGGAATCTACTGTTATTAGTTATAAAGATAATATGTTCAGAATATTTTTAACAACGGACGAAATTAGGTGTTTTACATGCAAAAAGCTTGGACATATCTCCTCCAAATGTCCCGATAATGAGAATCAGTTTAATGAAGCACCGGCAACTGGTGAGAATACGTGTACAACTGCAGAGGACTTAGACCAAATTTCCGTAATACCTGACAATAGCGACATAACTGTTGTAGTATCGGATAGTCTAACTACGTCTGATATTACAAAAAAACGGCAAGCACCTTCTTCTGAGTCTGGTACACTTTCAACTCCTGAGGATACGAGTATGAAACCTCCTCTTGATTCGCACCCTAGGGTTGCTGGAGATGGGGGCACTTTTATTAAACCGGCCATTAAACGCAAAAAGAAGGAAGCGGTTGTAGACGAAAGCGTTGCCTATTCAAATTTAAACAACTTTTTGAGGAAGACCAAGTAGAAGTGATTACATACGAAAACTTATGCCGATTTCTGGAAGATGCAAGGGGGAAACAAGATGTATGTCTGATTGCTAAATCTTATACGGAAGATATACTTTCGTTGGTTGATTTGTTGGTGGAAGTGGTTAGAACCATCAAGACTAGCGCCCTTAAAGCACGTATTAAACGAATAATAAAGAAAATTAAAAGTAATCCTGAAGTGGGGATGGAACAGTTAAGCACATCGCAGGAGGATTCAGATTGCTGGGCGTCGCAAGGGTACTCGACGGATACAGCAGATTGTGCTTTGTAAAATCTTTTTTACTACCATTGACATGTCTGCACACCAATTAAAATATTATTCAATGGAATTCCCAGTCTGCCCGTGCTAAGAAGGAGAATATTGAAAGTTTAGTCGCTAACTATGATGTACACATTGCATTGTTATCAGAAACTTTACCATTATGTGATACAATTAATTTTAAATTTTTCATATTCATAGGGAGATCGGTGCGGACGGCTATGGTGGTACAGCCATTTTAATTAACAAGACCTGAAGTTTGTGCCTATAACTTCTCTGGGGTTCCTGACGGTGTCAATATTTGCGGGGTTTTTATTCCTAAACTGGGGTTTTCATGTGTTAGTATATATAGAACTGTTCAAGCTGCTATAGATTGCAAAGTTTATGATTGTTTATTTGGCCAAATTACGACTCCTTTTATTATTGGAGGTGATTTTAATGCCCATCATTACGCATTTGGCTCGGCTAAGACGGACAACGCAGGTAATGTTCTCCTAAAGTCCATAGAAAACCATCAACTAGTAATTATGAATGATGGCAGTTTCTACTAGAGTTACCAGATGGAATGAGGGTAGCTCAGCTGTGGATATTACGCTTGCCCACCCTTCGATTGCCGTAAAGCTTAATTGTGAGGTGTTGGAAGATTCTTATTGCTCGGATCATTTCCCAATCTATATTACTGTGCAGTTATCCCAGCCTGCTAATACTATGATTTTCCCTCGTAGTAAATGGAAAATCATTGATAAAAATATCTCACGATTTCAAGAAGATGTTAAAATGCATTTTAACAAACATGTTTTGTCTTTACCAATTCATGAGAAGTTGACACATTTCTATGAGATTATCGAGGAAGCAGCAAAGCGGTGTTTTGTGACAAAGAAGCCTTTTTATGCGAAATGTAAACCTTCTCCACCGTGGTGGGATGAAGAATGCAGTAGAGTGGTGGCAGATCGAAAAAGCATTATGCAACAGTACAAAGGATTCCTACGTATGAGAACTATATTGCATGTCAAGAAATAATGGCTTACTCTAAACGATTTTTAAAGAAAAAGAAAAGAAAAGGATGGTTAGTTATTGTAACAGTTTGAATAAAGGTACATCATGTAAGCAAATATGGCGGGCACTTAAAAAATTTAACAATGCAAAAGTTGGCAATCAAAGTTTCTTAGAAGTTGAGGAAGCAGAAGCCATATTAGATTCGATAGCACCAGCTTGTGCGAATAATAAAAGAAAAGAAATTATTAATGGCAACAATCATTGGTTAGCTAAACCTTTCTCAGAGGCCGAGTTAAATCTGCGCTTAAAATTGTCAAGGATACTTCACCAGGACTTGATAATATAACATATAAATTATTAAGTATATTACCTTTTGAAGTCAAGAGTCTACTCCTGTCAATCTTTAATTCGATGTGGAAGGATGGTTTTATTCCTCCGGTTTTAAAAGAAATTCTTGTGGTACCGATTCCGAAAGATAATAATAATAAGCTTACTGCCTTCGACCCAGTTCTCTGCTATCTTTGTGTTCTAAAAACCTACCAGTAAAAAGTTGACGGGAGTGAAATAAGGAAGTCTCCGTTTTTTGGAAATATTTTTGTTCCCAAAAGGAGTTGCCATAGCTGAAAAACAGAAAGTATTTCCTCGGTTTTGTACAAAATCTCAACCAAACGGAGAGAGATTGAATTTTACTCCGCTTTCTAACACGATTTTCAAGGAAGAAATAATCTCCGCTTTCTCTCCGCATCTACACTACCGTATTTAAGCCCTAAATGTGAACAAATATCCCTAACATTGCATTATATTTTCTCCTTCACGGAGGTGATAATTTGTTTACTTAACAGGTGTTTCTATTTCTAATACCTCAATGCCAAAAGGGAACGGATACCTCCGATTGGGAACATTTGTTCTCCAAATCGTTAACTGTTTCCCTAAACATTTGAAAATTGCAAGTTTGCATAGGGCTGCGCATTTATTAAAGCGATATTAGTGCAGCGCATGTGCAACAAGTCTGGACGTAGTCACTTTGCAATAGTTCGAGAATGGAGAAGGATATGGCGGAATGCACTGTACCTGAAATTTATAAAATACACATCAGAGTAAAGTACGAAAACCGTAAAAGATGGGTAAGAGTTATGGGAGCAAACATCACCCAAGGCAGGATGTAGATAAAGCAGGTAAGAAACTTGTGCATCCTTATTTAATTTTCAATCTACGATGTACCAATTTTTAATTGGCCCCCACTTACATTCTAGGTGTTAGCTCCTGAATAAAAGCACGTTTATCTTAGCTTGAATCCGTGGTGTTTTCAACTGTGTCGTGCCTTCAACCCACGGTCGGTACCAGACTCAAAGAAGCGACTATATTATGGATAAATTAAGCAATTCCAATGACGGCTGCTCTGTGACCGCAGAAGAGGACGTGCTCGTGTGTCTATCCTAGTAATCATTAGGAATATATCAAAAATAATTCAAGAACTT
Source organism: Protaetia brevitarsis (assembly GCA_004143645.1). Lineage (NCBI taxonomy): Eukaryota > Metazoa > Arthropoda > Insecta > Coleoptera > Scarabaeidae > Protaetia > Protaetia brevitarsis. Next base: position 6,290 of record RXPK01000298.1, read on the forward strand.
GAGGTTCGACGACATTTTTGATGCATTTTTAATGATAAATAATAGAATAAATGCACTGAGCAAGGGTGCTTCTGTCCGCATAGAATAGCCCCTCATTGATTAACTCCAATATGATGTTAAACTTAGCTACTATGGAGCTAGGTAACATAAAAATAGAGTTTCAAAACCTTCTCACTAGAGAGATATTCTCTTCTCTCTCTGTGGCACTTCTTAACGGAAATAAATTCATGTGTAAAGGATGAAATACATTCCGAAACGGAGTTAACATGTTTCCGTACCGGAATAATTTGATCAATATGGAGCAAAATCTTTTCTCTGACGGAGAAAATTATATTCACTGTGGATTTATTTTAATACCGTCCGTTTGTTTTATTGCGGATGTAATTATTTCCAAGTGGAGTTACTTGCATTAGCACGGAGATAATTTTATCTGATACGATAGTAGTATTGCATACATATGGGGGAAACAACATCCGTTATTCATTTAATAACAGCAGTAGGAGTTTAAAATTTCTCCATTTCGGAAACTTTTACATTTATTGCAAAATAGTAAAACTGCATAAGAGAGACAAATTGGTCCTTAACGGATTAGGTTGCCTCGGTTAAAGATGTTTTTTCCCCTATCGGAAAGCAAATTATCTCTGTATTCCATCCGTTTAGTAGCAAAACATTTTAACTCCGAATGGAGGCTCCTTGAAAGGATGGTCGCGAGGGACACCGGGAAAAGAGTTACAAACGCGTGTTAGATTCAACTTCCGTATTTGTATCTGTGTATGAACGTTATAATTAAAAATCGTTTAGAATGGTGGATTGATAAGAACGCTATCCTTTCTTCGCAGCAATATGGATTTCGGAGACAAAGAAGTACCTTGGATGCCGTAGCAGATGTAGTGACGGAAATCCAGTTGGGACTCACAGTAAGAACATATATATTGGAGGCATTTTTTTTAGATATTATACAAGCCTACGACAGCGTAAATTTGGATATCCTGGAAGAAATTTTTGTGCAAATATGACATGCCAGCGAAAGTAGCCAGGAATATTGTCAAATATTCTACGGGACAGATTGAATATTTCTCAGAGCAGGTGGTGACAGATTTGGTGGGTCCTAGACTTGGCAGAATAGGGCTTGCACAGGGATCCATTTAAGTCCCTTCTTTTTAACTTATATACGGCTGATTTTCATAAGATATCTAATATCCACATTAAACCTGTCCAGTATGCCGTGATTTTTGTATGATTGTTTCCGCCAAAAATCTAGACAGCTTAAAGAATACCCTTCTGAAGCAATGGAATGCTGCAACCAGTGGGTTTTTTCTCACGGTCTTTTCTATTTCTTTAACAAAATCGAATATCGTCTTTTTTTTTCTCGGCATAGGCAGCCTGAAACCAACTTTATGATTTTAGACAAGATTAAGCTTCCAGTATAATCAGTTGTAAAGTATTTAGGTTTTCACATTGATCATAAACTTAGTTGGGCCAGTCACATTAATCAATAGTACGTAAATGTGAACGCTATTTGAATATATTACGTATGATTGCGAAAGTCAAATTGGGAGCTGACAGATTCGTGACAACAAGCTTTTATAAAGCATGTATACGATCCCGCTTAGATTATGGGCCGATTTTCTTTGGAGCTGCGGCAGATAAGCACCTAAATAGGTTACAAATAATTCCAAAATAGGGCTTTGTGCGTATGTGTGTTGGTTGCCATGAAGTCCACACCGGTGGAAGCGATATATATAGAGGCTCAGGAGCCACCATTAAAGTTGAGTGATATTTCCTCGCAGCTAAAATATGTCCTAAATTTGCAATCTGATGCTTTCCGACACATTGTACAGACAATACGAAGTTTGGCTTTATATTCGCTCAGCATCCTCGTATTGGACCAGAAAGAAACCCCTTTGCTGGTTACTGCACATAATTTTATAACGCCGTTTAAAGGTTGCTACCGCCAGAATTCAAGTGTCAGTGAGTAACTTCTTCGACAGCCTTCAGCCCCTCCCAATTTACTTCCCAAAGTATGGCGAAGTGCCGACAGTGAACTGTCTTAATTCACAAAACTCTAATTGAAATTTATCTCCGGCAGATTGTATTTATACAGACGCTTCGAAGTCAAATGATGGAGTGGTGTGCCTTTTTTTGACGTAACTAACAACTTCAGCCAAAATTTAAACTAAATAGTGTTGTATCTATTTTCACGGCGGAGGCGTTGGCTATTTTGGAAGCGCTAAAGTATATAGAACGGCAAAAACTGAAGAGTACTGTAATTATGAGTGACTCTAAGAGTGTTCTAGAAGCTTTGAAAGGCAATCAGCCACATAGATGTCATCCTGTGATATGGAATATCATCACGCTGTTTAACAAGTTAGCTTCAAACGTTATCGCAGTCAAGTTTTTTTGGATAAAAGGTCACTCCGAAATACGAGCCCAATGAGCGGGTAGACCTTCTGGCAAAATCAGCTATCGATTTGCCAGTTGCTGCATCGAATAAAGTGTACGCGCAGGATGTTCTTTGTGTGGCGCGCAAGCATTTTCTTGTGGACAAATGGGAAGAACGATGGCAAACGTACTATCGTACAAGAATGACACAGTAATGCCTTATTCATCCTTCATTTTTCTTTCATCGATGGCATCACCAGAGAATGGTATCACGTTTTGCTATACTGCCATTGCCCGGTTAAAGTTCGGCCATGGTATTTTTCCTGCTCACCTTAAGAAATTAGGTATTATTGACGAGGCCACTTGTAAGTGTGGATATGATAAGGCTGACTTAGATCACATCATCCTTGCCTGCGTGGAACATCAGGAGCCCAGAAAGAAATTCATGGAAGAGTTACAAAAATGTCAATTCCACTTCCAACTAATGTAGTGACCTACTTGGTTCCAACAACTTTAAAGTGTACGAAGGTATCATTAGATTTATAAAGGAGGCCGGTATCCACTATTTAATAGCTTTCTCGTCGTTTCTATGTTTCTTTTTCCTGTGTGGGGTTACCTTTTATCCGTTGGCCGTTTTTGTTTTGTCTTTATGAAGTCGTTTCGATAGGCCCCGAAACGTGAAAAGTGTGTCCCTGTCTATCCTTTGTTTTTTATTAGTTGTTAGGTTATTGTGGCCAATGGGCTTAGATCCCGAAAGGCATTAAAAAAAAAAAAAAAAAAAAAAAAATTGTTGAAATGAAAGACGTATTGATAGAGAAGAATTTCCAATTTTTATTCCTTTTTGTACACCGTTGAAAAATTGCAAGTGCCTCAATTGAAGTACAAGTTGTTATTATTCCTTTATTTGGGTCTTTTCATAAAGCGACCTTATCTTGCCCGGTAAACTTAGTCTCTTACGGATATTATATAACTTTCCAGGGAACTGCATGTGATAAACGCATGCATCAGCATTTTAGGAGATTTTTCTTACGTGAAGTGGCAAACACAGATAAGGTTGCTTGTACAAATTACATCATAATGATATATGTATAACTCAGAGGTTTAAACAGGTATTTGTAATTAATAGGGTAACTGTAAAGTAATAAAGAGAGAATACAATAATGCATAACATATATAGAACATAGAAAAAGTTATATATAACAGGTACTTGACAGTACTTTGTATTTAAAAGTTGAAAAACAACGAATATGCTTATTTATATGAACTGAATGATTTATTGAATAGAAGTCATTCAATCAAGTCATTCTAGGAAGGAGTTCCAGTGCGATAGTGACTTATTAGTGCCAAGTGACTTATTGGGCCAAACAAGTCGATTCATCATGCAGACCTTTGATTGCTATATAATTTAGTAGCAACCTTTTTTGTAAGCCGCAGTTGTATCTCCAGGAAGAGTTAATTTTAGTGTTCATTACAGATAGAACACCAGAAATCATGCTAGATAAATGTTTATTTTAGTTCTTTAAAACGTCCCAGAGTCTTTAATACTACTCATTTTCTGAATATTGCAGTTGACGGGCCTGATTAACAAATGCGACAGGCTGAGAATATTATCAAAATGCGAATCTCTCAGAGAATACATCAAAGCAGGGTTTTAATAGTAAAAAGCAGGTTCTTAAGGAAATAGTATTATTTGTTTTTAAAACTGCACTTGTTCACACACTAATTTATGTTGACAGTTAAAAAAAAAAATAGTTTGCGAGAGTTTGAGGAAGGTTTTAAACCTAAAAATGTAAATGATATTACTTCCATTTTAAGCAATGTATTTCTTAGTTTGTAGCATTTACAAGAATGACCAAAACATCTTCCGTATAATAAAATTTGTATTTGTATTAAACTATTTGCTGACAAAAGCTTCTTAATAAATATTATTTTGCATTTCTTAAATGTATACCTCTTTAATCCTCAATAACCAACCTATAACGGAATTATTTGAAAACTGATCCATTATAGACAACCTTTCCCTAATACTCAAACATAAAGCATATATTTACAGTTTGATATAATTATGTAAAACGTTACATTTTTAGTAACTCATCCATAACAAAAGAATAAAATACGAGTCACCCTCCAAATACGATAATAACAACCGCATGTACCTACCCTTCATTTCCTTTTCACGTTCACACCTTAATTCGACTTGCTACATCTTTTCGTATACAAAACGAAAATTACACCTAAACAATAAACGCGAGCTCCGCAATGTTCGAGCGGCAAATGCCGCTAACAAAAGCCCGCTATATAGAATCACACATCGGCGCGAACGCGCGCAGAAAAGAAAGGGGCCAAAAAAAGAGAAAGTCGTTACATTCTAGCCCCCCTGGTTTATCGCGGTTTCATTCAATTAAACACCGCACACGGCGAAACAAGCGAATAATATCGAATCAAGTAGGCGTCGCATCGACTGTCAAACTCCATTAAGCGCCTCGATTTGGAAATTACACCCCTTTGATGACGGGGTGCCGCGGGAGCTACCGCAAAAACGACGTTGACGACCGACTAGGTGTGTGATTTGATTTCGAATAAACGAAATCGCGACGCGGGAGTCCCCTCTCATTCGCGATGTGTATAACCAGCTCGCGAGGGCATAATAAATAATAATAATGTGCAGATGAAAAGCGGTTGGATCTTTGAATGGATGCGGTGTTAAAGGCAGGAAGTATAAGAATGCGCATATTGGAATAGATGCGCGTCAATCTGAATTATCCCTATCAATATTCTAATAGTGAGAAGATCAGATATTTTGCCTGAATTCGAAAGTATACAAGGTGTCCCAACGAATTGGGAAATTAGATTTTTTTGAACTTCTAGCAGAAATTTGATTTTGAAACTTGCAGTGTAGACATGGTCCACTGTGACCTATTTAAGGAAAATATTTTCAACTTTATAGCTAATTTTCGGTATACAGGGTGTTGATATCAACTTTCTTATTTTAAATGGAATGCTATAATTTTGAAATGAACAAATAAGGAAAGATTTGGGTGTCAAGTCAATGTTCGAATTTATAGAGCGTAGGCAGTTGAGTTGGTGGGGACACTTGCAAAGAATGGACAACAGAAGACAGTTAAAAAGTATGGGAAGCAAGAATACGGATAAAAGAAAGAGAGGAAGGCGAAAGAACATGGGACAGCACATAGGAAAAATCTTGTACAGGAAAGGAAAATCAAAGACAGAAGCAAGATATTTGGCGCAAACAAGAAACTGTGGTGCAAAATTTGTGCATGAAAATATACGTTAATCCCACACTTATGGTTAGAAGGGATTTATTATAATATTAATGCTTATAATTTTATTTGTCCAATGAATTTGACGGGTCATTTGCAACTAGTTTATATGAGGGTTCCCTATCCCTAAGCTAGACCGTTTCTAAGATATTTTCATTTTTGTTGATTTTTTGACATTTGCACTCTTTCAAATAAAATCAAATATTTCGTGAAATAGCAGATATTTAGTGATTCTACTAAAGTCGATGTAAATACAAGGACGTAGCTATAAGGTGTTATAGCAATAATCACTGAATCACATACAGGGTGTTCAAAAACGCGCCTCCAATGTGAATACCTTTTAGCTAACAAAACTTTTTTCTTTCAAATGAAAGATGGTATTTTTTACAACAGCATTGAATGCAGCGCAAAGTTCTACATCAATCGATATTAGGGTTTGGTATACCTATTCTTAATAGTTTTTGAAGTATTAGGATTTCTTGCAAAAAAAAATGCTAAAAATATGCCTAAATTCCAAGTTTCAAACAAATAAAATGAGTTTTTTCCTACAAAACACTCTGTACGTTATTTGGCTAACCTATCTAAATATTTATGTTTCAGATATCTAACGTTCACGTAGTTTCTTACGAAAGTAATGTCTTTTAGTCATAGAGAACGTACTTTAATTATTAGATATTAGTAGGCCAGAGATGTGCTAACAAACAAGTGATATCCATTGTTGGTAATTTACCAAATTGCGCAGTGATAAACCTATGCAGTATTAACAAGTCATATCTTTTATAGAAAGTTCTAATACTGTCAACTCCTTTTTTCTTTTAACAAGTAAAATATTATAAATCCAAAGAAATAAGAAAAACATTAAAAGTTACATATACAAATAATATTTTAGACTTATTCTACGTTTGTTAAGAATGTAACAATGATTAGATACCAACATTTACTTGCAATGAATAAAAATCTCAAAAAAAAAAAATAAAATACAAAGGGAAATTAAAGCAGATATCCTAAATACACCCATAATATTTCAAATATTGTTCACTTACTAGACCAGGTATTTTCCTTGTAGGGGAGCCGTCTGACATGGAGTCTCCGAAAACAATGCAGCCTCTTGGCTTTTTGTATTAAACTAGGTATTAAGCGATACAGACAGATAACATAAATCAGGAACAAACTATTAAAAGTCTTGGAAAATGTCCAATATAATATTCTTTCAGAATAATAGTTTGTTAGTTTTTTTTTTAGTTTGACTTATTTTCAATGTATTTAATAAGCAGGTAAAAATATTAACATGTAATTTACTGTCGCATAATAATTATGGCTTATTAATATTTTATAATTACAATAATTACATAAAATTTGGTAATAATTGGAAAACTTCCAATGATAAATAGCTCAGATATGGAAACCAAACAATGCAAAAAAAGATAACGCAGCATTCTAAAAAATAATATACAGAGTGTTTTTAGGAAAAAAATATTTTATTTGCTCTAAATTTACAAATTAGTCATATTTTAGGTAATAAATGCCAATATCTCAAAAAACTATCAGCAAATAGATATACCAAACCCTAATGTCAACCTACCTTCTTCGTTAGTTCAATGGTTAGCAATTTATTGCAAGAACAAACAGATCGCATATCTTAATGAAAAGTGTATGGCAGTGATTGAATTACTGACTTAAGTCGCGGTTTGGCGTGTGGCCCCTAGAGGTCGTGCAAACTGGTGGTCTCTATGAAAGTTAATTTGCTCTTAGATGAATGCTAAAGATGCTTGATAGGCACAAACTCACATCTCTATTCATATCAATATCGGTCAACATATTTTGGTCTATATTGTCTTGCTTATTGCATTAGCAAAACTGGAAGAATATTTTGATAATTATAAAGACGAAGATATCTTGAATTTATTTTTTATTCATGAAGAATGTAATAAAATTGTAAACAGAACTGGCCGAATGTTTAATGATCGATAACCTTTCCACATTTCCGAAGAATTCACGAAAACTTCTACCGCCAAAGTTTCAAAATCGAGATATCATTGCAAATTTAAGTACTTTTAACGGGTTCCGTGAAACACCTCGTATACATATATATCCTGAAGCTCTAACCTCTAATATAAAGACGAGACGACAGGTACGGATTATGGCTAAAGAACCCTCGTAAAATCAACGGAACGGTCCTATAATCACAACTGTCCACTGTTTTCATTTAAGTACAGCATAAACCCGTAGAGGTCTGTATGTATACCTTGCCCTAGATAAGGTAGATCCGAGTGTGATTGTTATTTAATTACACGGTAGTATTCTTGTAGTATATGATTATACCTATAAAATAAATAGTTTCTTTTGTATTTATTATTACGATTAGTTTAGAGAGCTCAAAAGGTGCTCATAGCTAAATAAGGAGAAGCCCAATTTGTTATGAAGAAGAATAAAACAAAAAATGAAGCCTACATAACATTTATCTTACAGAAATATTATGTTTGGAGTTAGTTATTGACATTTCTTGGGATGAATATACAAAAATACTGTAAGAGGAGAAAACTTTAACCACTTAAAAATGTAAACATTCATGCAAAACTTGGGGTAAAGTATAACAAGAACTATAAAAGCATTTTGACCTGTATTTGATTACGCGGACTTTGCATTAAATCAGACGCATGCGCATTATTGGACGCATAGGGATTCTTGACGTTTTCGCATTTCGCATTTAAGAGTTAAGTAAATACGGTTCACACCTATGCATTTTAATGCGGCATTAGAAGATGCATAAATATATAGTATATTAAAGTATGAGTTTCATAAGGCATGATTTTGTCGCACGAGTTCAAGTTTGAACAAGTGCGACAAAAAGCCTTATGAAACGAGTCCTTCATACTATTTTTTCTATTTTGCATTATAAACTGATAATAAATACTTAATAAAAATCTCATTAAAAATGTTGAGTTTTATTTTTATATGAAGTTGGTCACATTGACATACGATTGACATTTGACGAATTCAAAATTCAAATTCGGCTATTTAAATTGTTTAAACAATATATTTCATAATATAGTCTATAGTATTACCGAAAAAATCAAAAGCAGTATATGAAAAATGCTACCATCAATTTGAACTATGGGCTGTACAGAATAATGTCAACACAATATCTGAAAACATTTTATTGGCATATTTTGAATTACAAGGTAAAAAATAAGAAATCTTCTACCTTATGGTCTATGTATTCCATGCTTCGTTCTTGCTTTTCCATTTATAAAATACAGACATATCAAAAATATATTATTACAAGCTATTTAAAACGATTCTCTGAGGGATACGAGGCTAAGAAATCTAAAATTTTATGCATTGAAGATATTAATAAATTTTAGAAGAAGGTTCTGACGTATTGTATTTAGCAATAAAGGTACGATATTATTTGCAAAATGTAATTTTTTTATGTAATGGATTTAATTTTTAGATCGTTTTAATAATGGGTTACACAGGTGCCTGTAGACGAGATGAATAACACATATGTCCATACATGATTTAGAATTTAAGAAGATATTATTTTGGTGACAGTACCTAAAAAAAAAATAATATCGTAAGAGTTTTTGCAATTACGGATGAAAGATGGATTACTTTAATTAAAAAATATGTCGCCTGCGACCATAAAATATTAATCATTCAAGAATTCTTCCTTACATATCGCAATGGTTATTGTATATTCGTGCCCGATTGGAATTAGTACAATTGGCAAAATGCCTAAATTAATAGCTGATTTTCTATAAATTGCCCAATTCAGAGCTTTATACTGGACATTGCTTCAGACGTTCTAGTGCTACACACTTAGCAGACGCAGGCAGTGATTTGCTGACTATAAACGTCATGGGTGGATGGAAGTCATCTGCGGTAGCTGAGGGTTACATCGAAACATCTATGAAAAGTAAAGTGGCTGTAGCGCACAACTTATCAGGGCCAAGTACATCTGGTCATTCTAGAGTTATATCATCGAATGATTCTCAATCACAGAGTCTACCATTAAAGCAATAACATAACTCAGCAAAAACTTTGTTACGAAGAATTTGCCTGGCATAACAATACATGCTCAAGATACTTGTTCCGTCAGTGTAAATGTATACAGTAATTCCACGTTTCATAAACAATAACAATGTAAACTAAATTGTATAAATTTTTGATTAAAGTATTTACAATTTACATGCATTAAAAGTCAATTTTGCTTTCTGTCATAATGTATTCAATACAGCCAACCTATAGAAATGAAAAAAGGCGTATCACAATGAAGCACTTTTCGATTCGCAAAAGCGTGTTACAATTGCGTTTTTATGAACGCAAAATAGAAAAAAGCAGTTTTTGATTTACAATCTTGAAATGATATCGCGTTTACATTAATGCGGTTTTACATGCGTGCTTCAATAATCCAATAGAGAATTTATTTTTCGCCAAGTTATTTACCGACATTACCAAATGGTTGAGACATGTCATGATGGTGGCAGCCACTCATTATTAATCTAGCCATCTAACCTCACTTATTAAAAAAAAAACGCTTGGCTAACTTAAGTAAACGATTGGTATCAAAATATTACTATAAATATTACTAGAAATGCAAAAAAAATAGAACATACTCTAGCGCTTGTATTTATATACCACATCGATACATACACTTTAACATTCATAGTGTGAACACCTAAGATGCATAGGTGTGAACTCCCTTTACAATTTTGACTGAGTTTAGTATAAGTGACACAATTTTATATTGTATACCACATATCTTGAAAAAGTAAGCGAAAATTATGCATCTAAGCTTTACATGTACGTAAAATAATGGATCATCGGCGTATGATCTTATCTAACTTATATATAACACATTGTTTCTACAAGTCCTGTACTTTAGTACTTCTTACTGTGAATTCGGAATGGTGTACAGCGAAAACTGCGTTACTTTAATTGTATTACAAAGAAAAGTGCAGGTACAGGTATGTATTGTTTAAATAAGTTATAAATAATCCAGGTTAGAACATATTTTGTATGCCCGTCAGGAATTTATTATGTATGTAGAGAGGTTAAATTTACCTCAATAAATAAGTTGGCGCATATGTCTAACCTTTTGGGAAAAGCAAGCACTACCGAAATGATCTTTGTAGTGTTGTAATTCAAGTAGTACTTGGTTACTTAACCTCAATACCTGTAAATATTTAGACGTGTTTTATATGTTAATGTGAGATTTGTTTTCATAATAAAACTTAAAGATGTACGGTTGTGTGTGTAAAAGTTATTAACGGTTATTAACACTTACAGAAAATATATCTACAAACTGTCAAAACATATTGACAAATGCAGTTAAAAAGTATCTATAATAAATAAATAATAAATCTAAATAATTGAAATTATTTATCACCATATTTTCAGGGCATTTTGAAATACCAGACATTTAATAAATATTGAATATTGTTACAAAGAGAAATGAAGATTAGAAAATTCAAACGTTATTGTACACTTCGTATAATATATACACTCAATAAAACGTTTCTGCTCCCGTTATTGGATTAATTTCACACTTACAAAGGTAATATTTGACTTCTAGGGGAGGTATCTGATTCAAATGTAGCGTCAAAAATCAATGATTTGAATCGTATTTGCGTGATTGCAGCGTTTAATTTGTTGAAATACAATGTCATAACGGTAAATTTGTCAATACAGTAAGATCTTCTGTGTTGCCTGTGGAAAGGGGTGTACTCCAAGGTACTGTTTTGGGTCCTATAGTATTTTTCCTCTTCATAAACGATATTGCGGATTTTCTGGCTGAATATAACATAACTATATATGCTGATGATATTAGCGGCGCTAGTATCTACATCTACCACGCACCAAACAGAAAATCGATCAAATGCTTTGTTGCATGATATGGCTACATGGTTTCTAACAACAAGTTATATTTAAATAACGAAAAAACAAATTATATGATTTTTCATACAATTCAAAACAAGAAGCAATATGATTTACAAATTCACGTACAAAATGAGGAGATAAGTCGTGTTTGGATTTTATATGGACGAAACACTCTCTTGGAATTTGCACTGTGAAAAAAACAGCAAATAGATTGAATAGCTACTGTTATCAGATACGTTATTTAAAAACCATAATTGAATGTAGTTCTCTATTTTCATTTTACTATGCAAACGTGCACACCAGAGTGTCGTAGGGCATCACAGTTTGGAGAGCATCGCCTGCTAGCAGGACTGCTTGCAGGCCTTATTTCAAAAGGTGGAATAATTTATCTGTGCCTGCTATATACATGTACGAACTTAAATTACGTTTGTAGCAATTTCATGCGCATAACACCAGGTCAAATCAAAATTTTCGTGTCCCTAAATATTCTCTGAGTATTACTAAAAATTCCCCCAATGTTTTGGGTTTGAAACTATTTAATGCCTTGTCTCAGAAATATCAAAATATAATATCGATTAATATCTTCAAAGGGCACATTAAAATTTTTTTAACTGTCATCATGTACAGCTCCTCCCACAAAAAGGTTAATAATCTGAATCGCGATTTTGATTATATATTCTCAGGTTGAACTATACATACAACTGTGTTTACTGGAGGTAGTTCTATTCATGCCACCTAAAAAGTAGCCAACATACGTAATGTTCACTCGTGTGTTGGTGAATTTGTATTTTATATCCGCTATTCATTTGGTAAATTGTCTATGAAAGTTATTTTGACGACTTTGATTTATTATTTATTATTAGTTTTAAAATAAGGGTATCCATTCACAGTTTATGGCGCAACAAGTTTGCGGCAAAAATCACAAAGGGAAGCATTTGTGTTTATCTGACATTCGCCTCTAATAATATATGTATAAACATATTTTTCATTGAAACCTCGCACAACTAAAATACATACAGTTACGGAAAAATGTCATACGCATATTCTTTCATAAAATTATTAATAAAACATTTTGCATAACTTTAATTTTTTTAATCTCTCAATACTTCCTAAATAGTTAGCTTTTCATTGCTTTGTTTTACTAATAAAAGCAGAATTTGAGAGATTCTGGACTTACTTTCATTTCCTTTAACGTAATTAAAGGAATTTATATTCTAATTTATACAATCTATTTTTCTCAATGTATCGAAATTCGAAAAAAATGAATAAACCAGTTTGATGATGCACTGGGTTTATAATAATTTTCAATACGTTTTCTCTTTAAAGCGCGGTTTCTAGGAAAGCTGATTTATCTACTTTCCATTGAATAAATATATAAAATGCGTACCCCAATTTTACTTCTTCTTCCGCCTCTATTATTGCACGCGATATCTTTTATTACCACAACAAAAAGCCCGGGTTTATAAACAGATGCCGTGACTGTAAATCTAACGCCAAATTACGCATAGAATCGAACAGAGAGAGCTACCGTCCACCAACGCGATTTTCCACGGGATCCAGATAATAAAATAGGAGAAATAAAAAACGCCTCCCAAAGCCCCCCTTCCCCCTCCGAAACCCGAAAAATAACAACGCGAAATTCTATATTGCATCACCAATACAAAATACCCCAGCGCACACACACTTCATATCCTACGCGCACGAAAAGAGAAGAGAACAAAAAAGAAAAATAATAAAATAGAATTTCGGACATAAAACTTCACGGACGAATTTTATTTTAACGGCAACTACTACGCCCGCGGGCAGGGGAGAGGCGAGGAGCGGGTAGCGTGAAAAATTCCAAAAATTCCTCTCTCTCACTCGCACCCATATCGGGACGTCAGTCTCGCTCGCATTTCATTCCGTCATCTCGTTTTCGGTGAGTTCGGCTCCTTCTGCAACCCCGTAGCCAGCCAGCACATCTTGCATTCAAGGTCGCCTATTGAGGGTTGAAAATACTAGCCGTGGTGAAAAAATCCGGCATCATCGGACGCTCTTCTGTTGTTTCTCTTTTTTTTCTCTCGCGGTGAAAGTTCTAAGTAGAGGCGCGGTGCGCGAGATGTTTCATGACCTACTTGGGGACGGTTGCTTTTTCCCCCCGAGATAATTTCGCGCTTTCCACGCGGCTCTCTGGAAAAGGGTAGGAGCGGAGAAAAGGAGAGAGCGTAAGATAAACCCGAAATATAGCGGGCGTTAATTCGATTTCGCGTGGCGAAGTTGGAGGATCTTAGAATGAGAGTTTTTAGAACAGCTGTTTGGGGATTCTTTTGGTAACCATTTCGAGAGGTACTAAGCAATTGATAATCCTAATACATACAGCTGATTTTATTGCTATCGGTTTTAAAATATATGCTACACTTACGTGTATTTTCCAGAAGTTTTCCATTCAAAATTTAAAAGGAAACACGTATCAATAAAAATAAAAATAGAATTTAATTATGCATTTCCAATCATAAAAGTTTTATCTATAATATGCACATCACAACATGTGCATTTGCTAATATTATGGGATCAAAGTTCATTTATAGTAATATAGCTATTTATTTTAACCTGTCTGTTATTTTTGTTTGAAAAGTGTTCCTCTCTTAAAAGTGATCTTTCATCTCTTATTCTCTTGGGTAGAAAGTTACGTTTTATTCAATAATCAAACACATCAAATATCGGTTCAACGTTTAAGTATTTAACTATTAGTTATTTTAATTCGACAAATAATCGTTAAAAAACGAGTATTAAATTGTTGCAAGTACGTTATTTTATTTAAAAAAAAAAAAACAAATATATATTGACAACAAATTGCATATCAAACTATGGTTAGAACTTTAGGGTAGCCAATTTCTTGTCAATATAACATGGTTTCTTTTGCGAAAAATAAAATTAACACAAGCTCTTATGTTATTTATTAACATTATAGAACCTATATTTAAATTAATTATTTGAATTTCCAGTAGTGAAACATATTCCATCTCGCATGCAATATACCATTTCTTGCCTGATGTATTAGCCCAATACCAGTAAAAAAAAAACTTATTTAAAGAAAACACACCGCAAAAGTGAAATATGTGGAACTACACATTGCAACGCAAATGAACGAAAAAAATAATAATGTACTGTTTCGAGATATAACTATAATATTGCAGATTTGTAGTGTGAATAAATAGATAGTTTTGAGTAACGAATAGATACCGATATTTTTTTGGTACGTACTTGATACTTGGTGTCAGATACTTTGGATTTGACACTTACTAAAGGCCGCATAACAGTTCGAATTTTTTTTTTTGCGTGCGTATGATAGCACATGTTCAATTCCGCGCAATGCAAGTAAAATTGCCCTTAGCTGATCTAAATCTACTGAATGCGCATGTGCGCAATTATTATTGGATGCAAGAAAAATTATGAACTGTAAAGCAACCCTAATAAACTCATCGATGTATATTATAGCAAGATGTAATCTACCAAATTTTGACTGCGGAGTCTGTATTGATCTAGTGACTTATATGCTCTTATCAGTTGTAGCGAATAGAAATTTTGCACAGGTCATTAGCTTCAGAAGTCGCAACTTTTGTATGGGTTTTTAATTCGATACTATCGGGAGCACTTTCAGTAGCTTATCCTGCTATATACCCTATATATGATATGAGAGTGGAATTAATTACTAATATTTGTCTTATATTTACTTAATCTTAATATATCGTAGAAGTGCAGATGACTCTATTGAAAATCTTAAAGAATGGATAAAGCCGGAATGATGTTGCAGCAAAAATATTAGATTTGTTTGTTGGTGTTACACCAATTGCACGAATGTATTTCCCTGAGATATGTAAAAAAGAGGTCCTCTTTGGTGTCCTCTCATGGTATGTATATGTAGGCATCAATATTTAAATAACATTCGATGTATCATTTATTAGAACAAATTTGTATGAACGCACGTCATAGAAAGCAAAGAATAAGAAAAGACGCCATTGTACTGGTAACTTCTGGATACTTACTGTAAAACAAGCAGTTATAGAAGAAGTTTCAACTGGACTGAAGCCTCGTATAGAAATGAGAAAACGTTTAATTGTGTTGCGTGTTTGTAGTGTTATTGAATACAATCTACTCTTTTCCAAGACAACAGAAGATGATTTTGAAGATGTAATCTTCAATCAAGCATACACTGAGTGGAGGAGAAATTAACTTAACTACTTACTTTTCTAGAATCAAACTCTATTATTGTTATAGATATTACCTACCACACCTAAAATGTGTGTTAATGGAATTACATTTGATATTATGTTTCGCTGTTACGAGAAAATTTTGATAACCAAATCTTTACATTTATGAACCTGCCAATTTACAATTTAAAATTTGCTTATCAACTGCATTCTTAACGTGGATAGAGTATGGTTTTTTTTTTCAAGATTCGACTATGCAATGATATCGGTCGCGAATAAACAATGTATTAAATCTATACATCAATAGAGGGCATTTTACGTCTTGCAGACTTTACAGATTCTTTTTTTTTAACCGCCAATCTTTGTTTAAAGTAACTACGCTTTGAACAATTTTTTTCTGCCTTTTACGCTTGATGTATTTGTTTATTCCGTGCGATTTCTACCACCTGCTGCCCTAAAACGCTTGCCGCTTCATATCCAAATACATCAGACACCGTCAGATCTAAATTCCCAACCGAAAACATCGAAAGAAGAACACGTAGAGCAAAAAAAAAAAAAATCCACCTATTAATTTCGGCAGATATAACGCGTAGATCTGGTTTCTTTCTCCGCGTAATTTTATAGAGCAACAGGTCCCCGTCGCGTCCTCGCCTCGCTCGTCCCGAGGGCAACATCACCCCGCCAATTTTTCCCTCCGCCCTCCCTTCCATTCCCCTCCCTCTAGCTAGGAGCTAGGAGCGTTCGAAAAATGCATCCGAAACACGCCGGGCCGACCTAGATGCATCGCATCGCATAGCCACCTTTAAGGATCCAGGTCCACCTTTAATAATAATAATACCTTTTGATGATCACGTGGCGCTAATGGTGACGTCAGCGTCCCCTCGCCCCCACCCCTCGAGGGGCCCCACGGGGTGGACGCGCCGTAGCGGAGGAGTCGAGGGGGTGGGTTATGTCTCTCGCCCGTTCTTCGGGTGGTTTTCTTCGTCGTTTGGTAACGCAAACAGCGTTCTTGTTCGCTGCAACTGGCACCGTTGTTGTTGTGCCGTGTTGTTATGCTGTTCTGTGTGCGGGGATGCGGCGGTGGTAGTAAAAGCAACTGCACAAAACCAGCTTTCGGATTTGGAGATTTACAATTTGTGTGCGTGTGTACAGTACTTTCGAAAAAAGTTGATTTAGCTCCGATGTTATTGTATCGCGAGTATTCCTTTCTCTCCTATAATCCTGATGTCTTGCTCCTTATTCGCTAATATTTCTACTTGTATTTCTGTGTTTTTTTTTTGTATTATATGTTATATATATCCTACACGTAAAGAAAGACATGCGTTAATCTCACAAAAACCGCGGCATTTAACTACGAATTTTTTCGTTAAATACAGTCAAACAAAAATCATTGTTAAAGTAACAAAATGCGAATATTAAAATAATTGTGTAGATTTGATAATATTTTTGGCATTGTTTTAACAATCAAGATAATTTTATTTTAAACATTCCAATATGGTTTAGGGACAATAAGTTGTTCGAGCGTAAAATAAACAACTATTTCATGTTAATTAAATTAACCAAAAGAATTCATTAAAATAAAAAGCAGAAGTTGTATATAGGTTAAATATACATTTAAGTAAATTGAATAAATGTTGTCTGTTATGTCAAAATAACAAGTTATTCTGCCTAAACAAAAAAAGATATGTTGAGCCCAAAAACAGAATTGGATTTTTTAGTTAATAATATTTTATTGCTACAGCAACCCTATCGGCATTTTTTGATTCGCTTTGCAAGGGGAAAATGTTCAAGTATCTTGGTATTGTACATTTATCATCTCATTCTCAACATAAAGTATAAAATATCTGTAAGGCGGGGATATATTGAAATCCTCAAAAATAGCAGTTTTAACTGACATCAAACTGCCATTGCACACCACCAATCGCTGCTTTAAATGGTCGCAACTCCTGTTGATTGTTTTGAATTGGCAAATGCACTAGGTTAATTTTTATTAACTCTGACTGTTGTGCCTTATGACCCTTATGTATCATTTACTGGTGTGAAATGGAAGGAACCCATCTTTCACTGCGATTCTGAAATAACATACCTACCTATATTAACAGTATTTGCTAACATATGAAAGAAAAACTGTTATACACGTAAACCCATTGGCTTATTAAATTAATAAAAACAATATGGTTGCCTTCATTAAGGCGCGTTTTACACTAGCTATTTATTGGCAATTTATTTTAGTGCGAAATGTATTGCGGTCTTATAAACGTAAAATTTTAAATTGGCCAATAAATTGCCTAATAAATAGCTAGTGTGAAAACGGCCTTTACGCGGTATTCTTGCGAGAATCACACTAAATTTGCGTTAAACGCAACAAACATAACGGACCCAATACATTTTCTTCTCTCGCTGCGAATTTCAGATATACGCCTAAAGTTAAAAATATAGGAAATCCTAATTTAATGTATTGTATGTGTTTAATTAACCATAATTTTTTGTTAAAACAACTACCAAGAAGCTTAGTTATTATATCATGACAGTTTAGTAATTTAAGAGAATTAATTTAAGAAGAGAATAGAAAACTCTATATTAGCAATAGCTAATATTAGTACATGTATATTTACAAGTAATATTTATCTATAACATACTTAATAACTAATCTCTTAAATGTATTTAGATTTTCACTATCTTTTATAAAGCCTGGTAACTCATTGTATAATGCGATACCACCAACAAAAATACTATTAGTTGTTTTTTCCCTATTATTAATTAATTATTTGAGTTAATATAAACAGAAAATTCGTTTCATTCATCAAACAACTAAAATGTTTCTTTAGTCCATCAACCAAATTATGTTAACTAAAAGAAATTCTTACAGTAACAATTAATTTATGTATAAGTAAACAAAAATATTGTTACATACAACGCATTTTGAGCTTAACAAAGTGATTTTGATTAATTCAGCATTTTTCTTTCTCTACGTGTACAGCAGAAATTAACTTCCTTATTTTCTACAGACAAACGAGATTTAAACAAAACTAAAATAATGCTTTCTACACCAGCTTCAAAAACCTAGTATGAAACTTAGCAAAAAATATCTTCTAAAAATTCAATAAACAAACGAATGTGGAATCAAAACCATTTTTTTTTATTCTTCGATGCGTATTTCTCATTGTAACCGCTTTCTGACACAATTTTAAATGTCAACACCGACACTCAGAACTTAAACGAACAAAAAAAAGTGAGAGACTTATTAATGACAAAATAAATTGGAAATTACTGAATTAATTAATCTTCAAGGTCACCACACAGACTTGTAATTAACTGGAGACATATATTCCAAGAAAATTTAATGCTATTTAAAAATGCCAGTTCAAATTTGAATCATTACGTTATTCATATCTACTCTATTGTGCCTACAGAGTGTCCATGGATGGACTTGACAATAGGTATAATGGGAAAAAAAAAGATTGAATTTAATAATAATAATAATACAAATAATTCTACGTATAGAATAAGTTAAAAATAAAATGAAAATACATTAGGTTTATCTAAATGTAGTACATAACTCAAAGTACTCCTCGATGGAATAAGTACAGCTCCTACTAAAAAAAAGTTAACGACCTACGCGAAAATATATGTATATATATAATATAATATAATAGCTTTTACTACGACTGCAGCTTATCGGTGTAAACAGATGTTATTTATGATTCGTTGTGTATTTATCCGACACAGGATTTCTTGTTTTTATAATTTAGTTTTTATTATTAAGACATAAACAAGCACGCTTTGAAATAATATTTTTATGTATTTCTTGGTAAAATAGAGTTTCTGTTTCTCAATGTTCTTATTGATTTATAGAAATACTTATTCTGCATATATACGGCCATGTGGAATATAGTGATAACAGTTCTTTCTTTCACTTTTCGTAATTTTTTAATGTAAGATTTAGTAATAAGTGAATTTAAATATAAATAAAATATATAGTTTTCAATAGTAAATGTCAGCCAATGTCTCCAGTCTCCATTATTTTCGATTACTTCCTAGAAGTTTCTCATAGTTTATGTATCTGCATTTTCTGGAATAAAGTCTTTATACAGTGAGGTCGTAAATGGTCCCCCCCTCCTGATAACTTTTGAATGGTATGAGATAGAGCAGAAACAAAGCCAAGCAAATTAGGATAATTGTGATTTTTTGCCTAAGAGATACGAACATGGCTTCTGATAAAAATAAGGGCGTAGCTATCCTTAAATTTTAAATAGGAGTAATTAATTAGAAGCTCATTTGAAGATATTTCTATTACTTTTATGGAATGCAACATTTTACGAATTTTCGAAATTTTACCACTAGCCAGAGTAATAATTAAGGGTACTTACGGTAATTTTTTTTTTTTTTTGTTCTGTTATTGGAGTTACTCTGTAGCAATAAGATTATTATTATATTATTATTAATATTATTATTACTTTTTTATAGCCCTCGAAATAAATAATTGTGGTTTATGTGACTTAGAAGCGATGGCTTAAAATATGACATATTTTAAAAATATGACGTTTTTGCAAAATTAGCAAAGTGTCTTATCTGTCATGTATGTGTCATGTGTGTGGGTACTATGTACAGTTACTGTAATTACAGTCTGTACACATAACAAAGCGAATAGAGGGCTATCGAAAAAGTACGTAATACTCAATTATTAATCTTGATAAGTGGTAAAATTTCGAAAATCGTAAAAACTGTTTGCATTGCTATAAATAATGAAATATCTTCCAAATGAGCTTCTAAATGAATTACTTTATTTAAAATTTAAAGATAGCTACCCCTCTATTTTACATCAGAAGCCATGTGCGTATCTCTATAGGCAAAAAATCACAAATTATCTCTAATTTCACTTGGCTTTGTTCATTGCTCTATCTCATAACATTCAAAAGTTTCAGGAGGGGGGATCATTTACGAACGCACTGTAATGTATTTATATTAATTCTGCTTTAACTGCAGCTAAACATTTTTAAAGGACTTAAGTCCGAAACTATTTAGAGGCAAGTCAATACTTTTAAATAAATGTTGCGGAACGTATCATTTTGCACATTTGCGATTTCTGCCGGGATAGTTGTCTGCTGAAACAGAAAAATTGTCACCATATTTACCGATGCATTATAGTTTATAAGGATACCTTGATTTCTGCAACAACTACTGCTTTCATTTAACTATTCAGTGTCCTATTTTTTTATATTAAAATATAAGAAAGATAGAGTTAATTCAAATTTATTTTTCAGTATTATGTTGTAAAAAAGCAATGAAAAGCTAACTAATTAGGAAGTATTGAGAGATTAAAAAAATTAAAACAGCTTTCTGAGTTGATCCATAAGGTAAACCCACAAAAAAAAATCACATTACTTTTTATAACACCGTTTAGGATGTGTATTTCTACCAGTTTGTTGTGCAAGTTGCTGTAATGGCTTTCCACCAGGGCTGTGATCCAAGGGAGCACGTACGTCTTCCACCACATTTTCGGTTGGACCTGATGGGCGACTTATTGTTAGTGACTTTCCGTTGAAAACACATCACCAGTTCCTCTGAAGCGATGGACAACCCGATTGATATGTCGAAGGAGAGTTTCATTATCAATTTGCACTCGACAAATTGATTTATAATTCTTCAACACAAGTAAGCCGAACTATCTCCTGTGCCCATTCACCTCTCGCTCCCATTTCGAAAGTACGCCTGCCAAAATTCAATTTAACTGGGTCCAGTGTAAATGGCATTTTGGCAAAAAAAAAATACGTTACGCTATCAATGCGAAATGATGAGGCGTAGTCTTGAGAAAGACTGTATGTGAAATTAACAAACCAATAATACGGAATGTAATAGCAAAATTCAAAACACGAAACGCACGCTATGTCAAGAATATATGTCAAGTTTGACGCAAAATTTTGAGGAAAGGCTGTAAGTAGCAGTAGTGGTAACCGGGGCAAGGTGTAGTTGTTTATATTATTTTTAAAATTGAAATACGGATCCCTTCTAATAAACTAATTGTACTAAATTTCATAACTATTTATAACAAAAGTGCATCTCTAACGTAATAACTTAATATCTGGAAATATATACCTATTAAACGACGCATCAAGTTTATATTACACCTCTTGGCCGAACTAAGGATAATGCTATTAATTTAAATGCGGAAGATTACAAACTTGTGCTTTTGCTGGGTAAGTGTGTAGTATTGACAGTTAAATTTCTTTTTTTTCTAGTAAACGTTGATAATATAAAGATTATCTTTGAAGGCTTTCACTGAGCATACATACGAACTTGATATGTAAAAATTTAAAATGCTTATATGTGAACAGTGTTACAATTCTCGCACTATGCAAATTTTACTACACACACCTGACTTTACTTATTATAATTTCATTCAATGATTGGATGAAAATATTTTTTTGCGCATCGCTGAAAGTAGTGTAGGATCAGGACAATCATTCACGATCTCAGTGTATTATAGTAAGTTTACAGAAATAATAATAGAATATGATTGAGTTAAAGGTGTCATTATTTTTTTTTTCTATAAATCGTTTTTCTTAAATATTTACCTGCTATTTCATGAATTTCAAATGCAATAAACTCAAAAGAATAAATATATACAATATTTATTGTCTTCTTTCAATGTTGTCAATCAAATATTATATAAAAAAAAGTCTTTATATTTATAAAATTCTTACTCTATGAGTAAAATTTAAAATCCACACCCCAGCATGCTTTAACTAACGAGATGACTAAGCAAGCAATCACGCTTACAACTCTCATAGTAAAGATATCTTCGCGAACAATTTCTTACGCATCGCAAAAGAGGTGAACAACATCTAGAACCTTAATAATGCATATCTACTTGCAGGTTTTTCCAATAAGGAAGCGACATCTTCGTTCTGATTCATCGAAGAATTCCGACGACCAGAACGTATTCTGAACTCTCTCATCATCGGCATGTAATACGTCGAGATTCCTGGAGAACTCCCCGGGTGAATCAGTGGTGGTAGCGGGCTATATAGCGAGCGACTATTATATGTAGAGGTGTGAGCGAATGTGGGAGGGGAAGGAGCGGCATTCAATAGAGAAGACAGATTAAAAACCTTCCACTCAGATAAGTTTCCTGGATTTCCGGTCCGTGGACCTTTTGTGATGACGCGCTATTTGCTCAGCGACGTCCGACTACCACTTACTCGTGTATACACCCTTACTTATTTCCTAGCTCTCTCGCGTTAGGGCGTTTGTTTACTTCGATTCACGAATGTTCTATAGACGTTTGTTATTGGAGCGGTGATTATGCTAATGTGTGCGGTAGTCCGATAAATTGATATCGGAAGTGATGGAGATCATTCTTGTGTCCCGGGTCGAACGTGTTAAGGCTGATAAGTTGAAGGTGAAATATAAATATTGAAGGTGACTTAAGATTGCCACAGAATAATAATTAAATAATATGGGCTGTTCTAACGAACTTTAAGTTTTTCTGATTCTGAAATAGGGTTGGCTTTTTAATTGGAATACAATACAGCTTCCCAACAGCCAGAAATATTACTAGTATTTTTATATATATGTTATAAATACTTTCGTGAGAGGTTTTTGAATATTTTTTGCTAAAATAGATAAAATATTCAATTAAAAATTTATTCCAATATTTAAATTAATGTAGCGCTATATTTTTTCTAAAATATTTGTAAACATAGTATTTAATGAAAATGAGATTTGTTTATGCAATTAATTTAAGTTGTCAAGATGAACTAAAATTGTTCTTGGTTTTTAGAATGTATAACGTCGATAATGAAAAGTTGAAACATTCATAGAGTTGTCTAAAAGGGCAAGAACTTGTTTTTCACACACTCACGCATACAAAGTGAATAAATCAATAATTCTGGCATCTTTTAAGGCATACTGGAAGTTTCATCAAATTAATAACTATTTTTAATTGAAGTGTTCTAAATAAAAAAACAAACGTATTTATTATCATTTTATTTGAATAAGCCATATAAATGAAAAATACTCATTTTTAAGTCTAGCCTCGGCTGGTGCCAGGTACAACCCTATGGCTTTTTTCATATTCGGCTAGTGGCGCTCTCATGGCGTTTCCTTGTGGCCTCTAAAAAAAATGCCAATGTATTAGTCATACATGATAAAAAATCGTACAACATTAACAACACCTATAATACATTTGGAGCATTTAACAATATTGGAGTGGTAGCTACATTTTAATACTTACGATACTTATTTTACTTTATTTCATAATATTTGAAAACATTCTACGTACAAACAATAAACAACAAAACGTATCTAACCTCTAATTGAGTTATGACGCTTATCTAGCGAGATGAATCTCTTAGCAAATCACTAGCAATGTATCTGGTAGATGCAGTACATATATGATGCTAAATTCTCAACTTATACTATTAAACGATTCTGTACATATATGGCGATATTGAGCTATCCAATTATCTATAAAGGCCATGACATGTTCAAAGTTTTGCTTACCATCGAGTCACCACAAAAATGAAACACCCCGCAACAATTAATTACATAGTTAACCCAATCTGCCCTAATCGTATACAGATATAAACTATAACATGTAACGGACAAACGAAGAAAACGTTGATGATACGCACGTGCGCGTATGCATTCTAGGTACCTAATCATAGACGTATAAACTACTAAATCAATAACACCGCACGGTAATGAAAGAGGTGTTGTGTTGACGTTCGCAACTTACAAATATTACAAAATAATATAATACAAAACGCAGATATATTAATAGAAAAGTTACAGCGCTCAACTTAGATACTAATTAAATCATATTAGATATATATTACTAATTAAAACTTTAAACTATCCATTTAAAAGGTACATACATACTTAATATGTATACGCATATTTCCCCATTTTATATTATTCGTCCTACGCACCAAATGTACAAAAGAAATTCAATCTTTTTTTTTATATGAAATAAATATTTACCAGAAAATAAAAAGGCAAAATATATTGAGAAAACATTTGTAATAAAATATTATTAGTGTACATAACATTATATTTTTTAATGTTTCCCTAATATACTTTTCCTATATATATTTTCATGCATATTATATGCTATTAAATTAATATAATAAATATCTCAAGAAAGACATAAATAGAAAAGATACATAATAGAACAACTTATTAGGTTCTAAAATTACGTTATGACGATGTAATTTGTTACTTTTTATAGGACGTAATAGTTTATGTAGTCATAACGTAGCGATAGTAAGGCTGCTACGGTAGCGGAGGTTTCACGTCACAAGTTATTTTTAATACTTTTATATGGCATTCAATCATTTTACGTTCCTTTCTCTTTATACCTTTTATAACATATTCACTCTAACTGTTTTAGAATTAATAATAGAAGGTCCATTGTTATCTGCTGTGTACTGAGATGAATTGTGAAAATGCTAAATGAATATTAAAAATGAAAGAAAAAAATTATGCTAGCTTAATCGGAAAAATCTTAAACGCGCAAAGACCAATTAATCCAGAGTTTTCCTCAGCAATTAAAACTTGAATCTAACCACGACAAGTAAATGTGGTGATCGAGAATCTGAGCCCTTTCTTAATTACTCAAAAAATTGAAAAGGTTCATTAAAATAAAAGAACAGAATTTTTAAACGATCAGCAGACGTTAATTAATTATTATTGAAGAAAAAAAACGAAGTTAATTACAATTTTTGCAGGAAAAAAATCCCTGAAGCAGGGGTTCTGAACTTAAATTCAAAAACTGCACGAGTTCTACAACATTACAATAGGAACAATGCTATTTCCTATATCAAGCAAAAGATTTTTGTCAGAAAAGAAGAAATTTTTTTTTCAATAAAATCCACGTGGTAGATCCAAAATAAAAATAAAATAAATTCGTGAACACTAGATATTAACAAAGATGAAACACTAAATGCAAGAAACCAATGCGTCTACTCACCCAAAACGTGGTGATTAATAATTAACATGAAAGAGAAAAATGGCAAAATTGAATAACGAAAAATTAACTCTTTAAACTAAAATATCTTCCCGAACAAAAAAAATAAATGATCTTATATCTAAAATGTGTACACATCATATAACACAATTATTTATTAAGGCGAATTCTTGATTGACAAGAATAAACAAATACCGAATAAATTAACGATATTAAACATATAATAAAACTGGGCTGCAAAGAAGTTTACGAATACAAATACTCACGCTAGCGGTCTACCAAGGACTGCCTGAAAACAATCTCTACCGCTGCGAACTAACGCAGTCTTACAATTCCGCGACAAAATCTAAAAGAAAGGCGCTAAACCAACATGAACAAATAAAGACATCTTAACGATGAATTAATCAAAAAAAAAAATTAACAACTACTTATAAATTATACCATTAACTCTTTAACTAATTTNTATAAATTTAGGTAAGTTTTTTATAATTTATTTATTTAAGTGTTTAAGGTTTTTTTTGAAATTATTCCTTTCTTTAAGATATCTAGCATTTGCTAGTTCTATTTAACACTGATCTACTACAACTGCGTTGTACGTTTCTAGGACGTTTTCGTAAGAAAACGATGTAGAATTTGTCAGGCATCCTGTTCGCTGTTAACGTGAGTAGACGTATTTTTGTTATATGATTGACCATTTTGTAATTCATTTTGATATTCTATATTTCGTGTAAATTGAAAAATTTTAGTCCATCAAGGAATTCATTAAGTAATAATTGTTAACATATTGATGTGTGCACATTTAGATATAAGATCATTTATTACTTTTGTGCAGGAAGATATATTTTAGTTGCAATTTTCTCATTTTAGTTTAAACAGTTAATTTTTCCGTTTTTCTATTTTGCTGTTTCTTTTCATTTTATTATCAATCGGTTTGGGTGAGTAGAAGTACTGTGCTTGCATTTAGTTTTTCAGTCTTGTTATTTACTAGAAATTGTCCACGCTTAATTTAGTTTGTTTTAATTTGAAACCACGTGGATTGATATTGGTATATTTAGGATTATCTTCCAGAACAAACAGAACCTTTGCTTTGTATAGGAAATAGCATTGTCCTATTGTAATTTTGAATCAAGTGCAGTTCTTAATTTAGGTCAGAACTTTCAGCTCACGGTTTTTTTTTTCTGCACGAGCTGTAATTTAACCCATTTTGAATAATAAAATTTGATTGTTAATTAGCATCTTTGGGTTAAAATTCTGTTCTTTTATTTTATATTGAACCTTTTCAATTTTGCGGGTAGTTAAGTAAGTCAGTTTTCTTTCACTCGCTATTTACTTTTCGTGGTTAGATTAAAGTTTTAATTCGCGAGGGTAACTCTGAGGTTTGTTATTCTTTTGTTCGATTTAATTTTATCCGTTGAGCTAGATAATTTTAATTTCATTTTTCATTGTAAATTTCATTTAATTCAGTCAGTACACAGCAGTACGTTACTCTGTTCTTATTAACTAAAAATATGAATAGTTAATAAAAATTAATTAAAAATTTGAATCTGTGTTGGGTTAGAATTTTGTTTATTTTTCATATTATTCCATGGCAATTGTATTTTAATGGCGCATCCATTTTGTTTCACTTGGCATTTACGTTTTCGTATTCAAAGTAATATATACTGGAAGTGTATAACTCTGAAATGATATTTACTAGATGGTAGCAGTTAATCGTAAATATTACGTGACCATCTCCTATTAGTGGATGTAAATATTGATATAATCTTCGTGGAAAGTGGAGTAGGATCAGAACAGTCTTATTCGATCTCACGATATGATGTTGCATTTAAAAAAAAAAGTGAATTTTCTACTGTTAAAGGTTTTGGACGATCAATTTATGAACACTCTGTATAAAATTTAGTAATTCTTTTGACAAAATTTGCTATAGGTGTACGATTTTGTTTCTTATGCCATAGTAATTTAGCATCATTATATCCAATGAGTTGTAAAGAAAAAAACAGAATATTATTGAAAATAAAATAAATGTCAAATTTTTGACAAAATTGCAAATATCTCGAAAACGGTTGAATTTACAGGTAGAGAAGCTTAATAAAAATTGTGTTAAAATAATCCGTAGAATACAATATTTCATTTAAAATAAGAAGCTTGCTGTCGATTTCCGGTATAACGAAACGTCTCCGGTAGTTAAAAATATTTCTAGTTGATTCTTCAAGTGTATAGGGTTAGTTCCGTGAACTCTAGTTCAGTGTTTCTGCTGACGATGATAGTTTTGCTATCGAAACGTACGTCCAGTTTAGTGCAGTTTGTAGTGAGGGGTCTAGGAAAAGTTTGCAGCATTACCAGTACCACAGTTTGGAGTATTTTTGTCAACATATAGGGTTTTGTTATTAATTTTTTTGTCGTATTAATCTAGCTGAAACAGATCGCGAAGATAAAGACGGTTTTTAGGTCCTCTTTAGTGTAAAAAAGATAAAGATAGCGGACAACTACTCTTGAAACACGCGTTACAATTTCTCACGCTTAAAAAAAGAAACGCATTCCTTAAAGCATCAAAAAAAAAAGTAGTTCGTATTTCAAATATTGTAACAGTATCTATTTATTAATCCTATAGAATAAATCTACGTCCAACAATATCCTATTCAATCCCCACCGCTTATACCCTTGGGACAATGTTAATATCCGCAACTTTTAACACAGACACACAAACACACACATACAGCCGTTTATAAACACGGAAAGCGGAAGGTAGAGCGCTTGAGGTCAACGGGCGCATCCCGTACGTCAGCAAAAATATATAGATTTTGACTTTTTCCTCTTTCAGTCGTGCGGTTTTTTTTGCGGTCCGCACATTACCCGCCGTATTACTTAATAGAGGGGACACACACAACACAACATTCGGCCGGGATTAACAAGTGTTGCGTTATGTTTGGGTGTCACTCGGAAAACGGTAACACGTCGGGAATCCAGATATCTGCTGTGTGTTTTTTTTTTTATTATTTGAAGTCTCTTTTTTTATCCCGTTCTCCGTCCTGTGATGTTCCGTGTATTTGGTCTGCTTTCCGGGAAGCTGCCACGCGAATACGCACACAGCACACACAGCCGACACAAAAGTCGATCGCTCCTTTCTTGTGCCAATCTTGGCGCATTTGCATAACGGCCGGTGAGGGGATACTAATACTGATTTCTCGGCGATTTGATCTTGGAGAAAATGGGACAGATGCTGTAGTAGGTTATTAATATATTATGGCGTGTTTTTTGCGACGGATTTTCTGGTTTGCTTTTGATATACATAGAATGGATTTACTGTGTGAGGATTTATTGCTATCGAATTTTTGGATGGGATGTAACGGATATTTTTCGTTACAATGGGGTGTGAAAAATGCATGAATGGTTAGTGTAATTTTAAGATTTATCCGGTAACGATTTGGCGTTAAAATATATATACAATGAATATATTATTTCATCTTCAAAATATATATCATATATATGTCATCCGAAAAAAAAAAGAATTCCGTTTAGGGTTACACAAGGTGATTCAAAGGAACGGAAAATTTTGAAAGTTGTATTGGTAGCCGTGAGCGATTGGTAGCAGTAAATAACGCCAGCCTGTCAACGACACCGCGCAACGTGCATTTGCGATCAAAGCTTTTTACAAGAACATTGACATTGAAGCGCATTTCCACTTATAAGCGGATTCGTTAATAAACAAAATTTTCGATATTGGACACATCGACATATAAAGTCAATATTTCGATTGTCATTATAGTTTCGAAATGACCTACTTTAGGCATTAGTGCGATAAAGTATGTCTATTTACCGTACGTGTGCCTAAAAGTAATGTCATTTAATAGCCGCGTTCAGAGAGTACGTAGCTGCTCCCAAGCGGTTTGGAAACTGTTGACAATTCGCCTCATAAACGTAATGTACTATCGCTAACACAAAATAATAGGACAACTTTGTTTTGGCTGTGTAAATCAAACTGAATTTAAGAGTTAACGTCAATTAATTAATTGAAACTATTTAGCGGTCACCATTTTGTGTAGCGGAAATAGTTACTACTTCCAAACTTATGATGCTTTTTAGATGTCTAAGTTTATAAATCGATCTTGATATAGAAGAATTGACTTGCTCTATATGGTTATATTATTTTAAGTATGTATTGTACTCGTGCGCTGAACAAGAGATAAAGTACACCTTGAGATAGTAAACTAAACAGTAAATAGTTGCGACGCCTACATAATGTGGTGAGGAGCGATTTTGGAAGGTTCTGGTATCAATCCATAGACGGCGCGCACACTGCTAAGAGCGCGAACTTTGAATGTATATCCTTACCTATGTATATTTTCCCTCTTACATAATTATTGTTCGAAAATTGTATGCGTTATTGTTGCAAATGTACATACTGTGCAGAAACATGATAAATTATCGCAATAATACAATCAATTTTCAACCAATAACATCAAGTTTGTAAACGCATGAAGATATTTTTGAAAGTAAACAAATATTCGTAGAAAAAAAAGCATTATATTTCTTATAATTTTATAAACAAGTAAACTAACATTAAATGTTTATAGCAATATCAATTATTCCTGAACTATTAGCTGTCAGTGGACGCCTATATAGTGGAAACCAAGATAATTTTGCAAAAGCGAGTGCTGCGCCATAAATTAAACACTTATTAACTAGCACTTTACGTATAAAAGTCTCATTTTAGATGAAAATATCAGATCAAAATATATTATTTCCAGTCAACGTATTACTACTTTACGATTTTACGAAAATACATTTTTTTTTTTTCGCCTCCGTCCAGAAACACTCATTTTGTAGTATTTCAAAACTAGGCAGATAGGCAAAAATGTCACTAAAGGTTGGCCACACTAGATTCCATGTGACAGACGTGTAATAAATTGTCATTAAGCTGCTGTTCAACCATGCTAAGATGAACTAGTGTCTTCATTGCACTTATTATTGATAAATAGATATAAAACTAGAAAGAAAATTACAGGAAAAGATTCATTCTCGGAAACGTCAAAATACTAAGATGTGTAACATGTGTGCCAACTTGTACTGTCAACTCCCTAGTATAACTGCGTACTTGAAATTGCTCAGTTAAGCGTTCTAATGCTTTCCACGCCGTCCGACGCGCCATATCATCGACCTACATGCCTTTGACATCATCGACTGAGGCCAGTTTCGCCTCACAATTCAAAGCTCTCCCCACAGCAGTTAGCACATATGCCGTCCACGTGGATACCGTTGTCTTGAGCTGTCCCTCCCACCTAAAGTTTGGCTCTGGGCCACTTGGAGGAGAAATGCTTTGAAACTGGTCCCCTAGCCCTCTAGTTTATCTACTGACTCTGTCTGGTTGATTGAACTAATTCTCTAAATTCAGTTTTGGCTTATCAAAAATGCCTTTTAGTGTCCAAAACCTCGCATTCAAACAGAATGTAATAAGCGTTTTCTGTCGTCCCATTCCTCACTTTGCAGTTGGTATCTCAAATGTTGATTACAATTTTTTGTAGGTGTCCTTTCAGGGTACAGTGTGCTGTTAGGAGACCTGTTACAGTATGAAGAGGATTTCTACTGAATTGCAGTGGGTTTTCACTTTTCCTTTTTGATGGTCCCTCAATAAATGCCTTTTCATGAATTTCTGTAGTTGTATTGTTCCAGTGATCTTTGTGTTTCTTTGTACTTGTACTTTTAAACACACTTAGAACAGATTCTGGGCATATATGTAAATCCAATGATCTCTTTCTTGATAACTTATCGATTTTTTCCATTCCTTCGACTCTACCGAATATTCGGGCATCCACATTAAAGTGACTATTGCGGTCTGTCAAATGATCCAGCTTATTCTCATACACCCTCTGATCGATTTCAATTGCACAATGGAGTATTGCGTACGTTCTGCTTGAAAAACACTGGCATATTTTCCTAGTGGACAGGTGATCATTGCATTTTCTCGCACTGCTGTAGAAAAAAAAAAATCTGATGACCAATTTCGGTGGGACACCTATATATTATATGTATAATTTTGTCTTTAATTGTATAAATACAGCTGCCATTTTTTAATTATCAATTTTTCTTAAAATTCTATTTATCGAACCATTCATTAAGAGAAACATGTGACACAGGAAACCTAAAGATTCTTTCCTGATTTTCAACGCACATATAAAAGTATAACATATCTGTTGTTTTCTCATCGTTGTGCAGGTAAAATGTGCGTTCAGATTTCAAGAGATACCACGCTACCAGTTCTATTGTTTAGTCGAAATATGATACTACAATCTTTCATGCATCTATATCTTTTTGAGTTTAGTTCTAAGTGACATCTCCATTCGATGCAGAGACCATTATTATCATCTGTGTTAAACCTTAAAGAGCATAAATGCAACGATTGTGACAAAGATTTAAATGTGTCTGTATGTATGCGTAGTTTATTAGAATTTCATTCTGATGAAGTCGCTTAAGAAATAATTAATATCATGTAATAGCCAATACGAATAAGATACATCTACATAATTGCCATCTAAATTAATAAAGACACCTGTATACTATAACTTATTCGTTGTAGGGAATATAAACAAGGCGGAACGTGATTCTGTTCAGTCTGTGTGCCGACCCTTAATGAAAAACAAACGAAGATCAGTGGTATACTACCGCGTGGTAGTAGTAGTAGGCAATGGTAAGCACATAAGTAGCAGTAGCGAAGGCCTATTATGTATACATGCACGTTGTACATACACACACGGAAACGAAGAGAGTGTAAAAAAGCAAGCAGTGCCCGCACGTTACAAGTGATTGAGTCAATAATTGCCTTGAAAATATTACGGCTCTCGTAAAACAGCCCCGTAGAAGTTACCTTACTATATTATACATATACAACATATATAGGTCTATGAGATTGAGTGCTTATTATTCATATAGTACAGATGAATAATGTTTAACAGAATATTCCCAACATTGGAGTATATGCAAAATGATATTATTATTATTATTATTACTATTATTACATTAATTTTCCACCGTATCAACTTTTATTTTTATGTTGTATGTTTGCTTGACTGGAAATTTGCAGTATAGTGGCGTACCAAAAATATTTTATAATAATGACATATGCAACCTAAGTTATAGATTGGTAATGGTAGTTGCATATGCCAAAGGGGTTTCATCTTCTCGGAATAAATTTATTGTTCTAACGCTCAGCAAAGTTTTTTTTTTGTCAATAAACATTCGGCACTTTGAATTTAGTATGCTACACACACAAGTTAGTAATGTACTTGACAAATAACTTTGTTATTAATTTAAAAAAAAAAAAAAAAAGTAAATTTTTAATGTTTATATTTTTTCAACATATGTTTGTGTTGTGGTCGTTAAATATGATAGGGGAAGATGAGGGCAAATGAGGTGAAGTTATAAGCTTTAGACACTTTGCATCGGGATTGCAAATTGATATACAAGGGTTCTAAGACGCTTTGTTGTAATCTTTAACATTTATCTGCTGATGAATGAATTTTACATTTTTCGATGGGTACTCTTGATGTTGTGAGAATTTTGAAAGAAATATGTAAAATAAACACCCAGGGGCAGATGGGGTTCCAGCGTGAGTTAAGAATGGGTCGTACCATAAATCTAGGTAATAGGTAAAAAAAAAATTAGATTTCTTAAAATATTCTTAAAAAACATGCAGGAACAAAGCTTAAATTCTTTAAAGCGAAACTAACTTAAAATAAAAAAAAATTACAATAACGATAAAATATTAAAACTTAATCTTCACAATTGACAACAATTGAAGAAAGAACTCATCCACGTTATTCGCACAGCCTCCCAGTACTCACCTCGCGCATCGATGGCATTGTATCAATACTTCCCTTACAATACTAACAATTGAGCGTCATCTTTCCTCAACAGAAGAACTTGATTATATCCTGACGTTTTCTAAAAACTATCTCTTTTGCTTTCTCTTACAAAATTCGGCTTCTTGATCTCTTCTGTTTTCTTCTTTGTCATTTTCTTTTTTCTCTAACTCTCCCTCAGCACTTCTAGTTGCCTTAGGGATTCTCCAGACTTCTATCTTCTTGTAGCAGATTTTTTTACGTAGTGCTTCTAAGGATTGTTGTCCTTTCCCTTGTTACGCTTTGATTGAACCTGTATTTTAATTCACTAGCATTATGTCATCGAGAAAAGCATAATGGACATAATCCAGGCATAACGGACCAGACTGAAGAGTAAGATAATGATGTCCCCATGTTGCCCCATACCAATAGCGCTATCTTGCCTCTTTGGGACATTTTCTGGTTATGTTATAATAACATATTAAATATTTGAAATAAACAAATAACACACTATAAAAATACATGCATACATGTCAATTAATAAGCTCATGCTTCCGATACTGGCCGTGAACTCACCATCAAAAATAATAACGAAATTCTGGAAATTGCAAAGTTCACGCACAAACAGCAATAACTTGTTATTACGACTAGTAAAGTTTTCTTCTACATTACAACAAACATAAAACAGCACTTGTCAATATTAGGACTGCTATATTTGACAGATGCTTACTGCCGTTTTGTAGATATGACGATGTCCCCATCATGCCTCGTGGCCCCATCATGCCCCACCCTTCCCTAATGTAAAAGGCATTTTCTGAAGAAGACAATAAAAAAAATTGTCGAAACGTCAAAAAAGAATGGTTTAATTGGTAAATTTTTCATTAAATTGTAAAAAAAGCCGCTACCTTAAGAAAGAAAAAACATAATTTTACACTATCGCCTAAGAACAAATTTCATTAAATGCATAATTTATTAACAAATTTATATCAAAAACATATAAAGAGAGTGTGAGAACTCTTACTTCTTCTCAAGGTGAATTTATTTATTTGGAATGTTTAAGTCGAATATCAACTACTATCCAATATACTTTGAGAGTTTAAGAATCTCTCTGGCCCTTTTTCTAATTCAGTGATTATTGCTATAACATCTTATATCTACATTTTAGTGCTTACATCGACTTTAGTAGAACCACTAAATATCTGATGTTTCATGACCAGCATACAAAAATTGCACTAATCTATTTAAAATAAGAAAGTTGGTATCAACACTGTATACCAAAGGTGAGAAAAAAAGAAAAAAAAAGAAAGAAAGAAAAGGAAAAAACATTAGAACTGCTTTCATATTTTTCCAACAATCTAGATTATATTAGACAATGTACTCTTTTTGATATTCAATTTACAATTTAGAAAGACGCATTTACTTTCATCGATAACGATTCCTAATTTAAGAATATCTTAGAAAAGAAAATAATTAGGAGCAATCCTACACAAAGAATAACATTTAGCGGACTTTTGAAATATGTAGTAACAAGAGCGAATGCAAAACACCCATATAAACAAAAAAAGACGTCTAGCATCCGAACGAAAACAAGTCACGATCGCCGGGCGCGAACGACCAAACTAGCGGCGATTCGGTTCTCGGAAAGCGCCTTATTAAAATAATAATTAATGTTCTGTAGAGGAGAGCATCAGAAACCGAATCCACAGAAACCGTCAAGTGTGTTCTCGCCGGTGCATTCGGCGCTGTCAAAATTCTTATTCTTCGCCCATTTCGTCGACGTCGTTTTTCACCTTTTTCGGCGCTCGGCGTTTTCCTATTATAGCCGTTTCCTTTGTCTCCTCCATCATGTTTGACTTATTTTGAATGCAATTTCTAGACGGAGGAGAGGAATTTGGCTTTGTTCTGGGCAGATTTTTTGAAGGTTGCGTCATCTATTCATAGGACACAGTTCTATGTATGAAGTTTAGATTCATATTTTATAAAAATCTAATGCTGTTTTCGGTAATTACAACAATAGAATTAAATAATAGATAATAGCACTGTTGCTGGGAGTGGAAAGTTTTTCGTTTTTATAGGTTGTTTGTCTTTTTTGTAAAATTAGCCAATTGCAACTCCTTTGTTTTATGCAAGGTAGATCGATTACTAACAAGCGAATTCCATCAGATCTTTCCGGAACTAGCATTCGCGGTAAACACGTCGACGATGTGTTCATACTGGACTCTCGGAAAGCATTTGATCGCATTAAACACGCACTTTATTCTACGAAAGTTGTCTGTCATCGGCTTATGATCTTTAATACTCTATGGGTAACACCTAACATCCAGAATCCAAATGTTTGCTACAATGTTATACTCGATTATACGTTGCAACATCAGGGTTCCACAGGGCTCAAATTTGGTCCTTTGTTTTTAATTTATCAATGATCTTCCCGCGTCTATTTTCTCTCCACAAACTTTATTGCAGATGATTTACATTATATGAAGCATCAGCGATTCTAGTGATTGTACTGCTTCCAGGCAATTTTAATCGGCTCTCTTCGTGATGTGAATCATAGCTTGCCCTGAACATAGAGATGTAGATTGTTATTTTTACTGAGAAACTAATTTCATTTACTTATAATTTTCTTCAATATTATTACCCGTGTGATTATTCTTTTATTTTGCTTTTTTGGGTATTCGGTTTCTTATAATATACACTGTTTACGTTTCGATTTGTTTTATTCCTTTTCATTATTTCAATCATTTGTTGTTTTCAATTTATAACTTACGGTGTTGTCAATTCTTTTAATAATTTTTAAATTGTAAACGACACTTAATACATTAACAAATATCGACAAACAGACATATACTTGTATTGAATATATTACAGTATATGTCTGTTTGTCGATATTTGTTATGTATTAATGGTCGTTACAATTTTAAATGTAATTAAAAGAATATTTTACAACACCGAAGTTTATAAATATGAAACACCTAAATGATTGAAATAATGAAAAAGGAATAAAAACAAATTTCGAAACGTAAAAAACATGTATAATTAATAAGAAAAAACCGAATACCCAAAAAAGAAAAATCAAAAAGAATAACGTAGATTACAATATAACAACGTCAATGGCCCGGACGATGCTTGTTAGACGTGGGTTTTTGTTTGACCGCAAGTTAACTTTTACAAATCATATTGACAATTGTAAGCAAGCGGAAGACCTTGGGTTTGTTTTCGCCATAGTCGATGCTTTCTAAGTATTTTCTTTAATCTTTTACTTTTCTCTGGTAAGATCGCGGTTAGATACGGAATCTTATTGGTATCCATATATATGAATCCAAAGTCAATTGGAGAAATAAGCGTAGATTTGCTAATTTTTGTGGTTTCAAATAGAAAACACCGTTCCACGGAGAGGAACTTCGACCACTCCATACTACTATCTCGTCTTTGAAATGCATCGTTCATATAGATATATGTGCTAGTCTATGTTTTTTTGTTCACCTAGTCACGGCTTTGTCGATTGTCCTGAGCTTTTCCCAGTGTATTCTTGGTGCCCTCCCATTCCACTAGACCCTCTGCTGACCTTTTAATTTTGACTTGTTTGCGTAGAACCATTTACATGCGTACCAGAGTCGGCTCTGTCTATGTATGTGTAAAACTACAACAAAATCTTCACATAAATAATACATTCAATAACGTTAAAGATCCTTCTCCGAACATTTTCACCAGTTTGTTTCCTAATCAGTGTTAATTTTTGTTCTTACTGCTGTTACTGTAGTATATATAACTGTTAACATTAGTACATTAGTGATCACTTATTTTATTTATTTTTTTTAATATATACATTGTAACTATATTGTCCTGTAATTGGATTCTATAATCTGTTGGACAAATATATTATTATTATTATTATTATTACAAAGCGACATATGTCGCTATCCGGCCCATGTACGTCTCTTTTGTTAAATTTTTACCACTCTTCTTGACCACTAACTATTTAACTTCAAAACGCATTGTTTTAATTGCAATAATATTCCTAGGATAGGAAATAAATATTTCCAAAATAATGCCAGCGGCGATAATAATATTTTATTAATAATTTTGCCCATTGTTTAAAAGTGAAGCCTGATATTATTTTTTCGCGTTTTCTATACAAAACGTTTATTCGCCGTTCGGGGATTTAATGAAAGAAAGGTGACGTTGATAGCGGAATAAAACGTAACTCATACTTGCAGCGAGATCCTTCCATATAGAATGAAGTACAGCGTCACCTATGGAAAAGCGCGATCCGTGATAGAACGAACGCGGCCGAAGGAAAGCGACAGTGTTTTAAATATAGCTCCCAGCCGGTAGAACAGCGAAAGTAATGTACTCTATCTACCGCGTGCTCCGGTGAAACACTTTTGGTTTCGTCGCGAGTTAAAGGACGAGCATTACTTTTATATTAGCTTTGTTACATCACAGCCCTTCTAATATAATAGGTTCGTAAATAAAAAGTAAAGTTCATGGATTTTAATGTGTGTTAAAATAATATTAAATTGTTTTTTTATAATAATTACAACTTCGAGGTTTTTTACACCAGTAATTGTTATCTTTGTGAGTGTGAAATGAATGTAATTTAGATTATTTTTAATTGAGAACTGTAACATAAAAACAATTTTTCACATGCTTAGAGCCGTTTTACACGTACGAGAATTTTTACTTAAATCATATCAAAAATTATACCGAAAATTTTGGTGAGAATTTTTGTAAGAAATGTTGTCGCGTCACTTTAAGGTCATTTTACACAGGAATAAATTTTAGCCGGAATTTTCACGATATTTTTTGTTATAAGCAGGCGCATTTGTTAAATTAAATTGTTATTTGATTATGGTTATCATAGAAATCCTAAATAAATAGCAGTTAACC
>RXPK01000298.1:49072-82231 GCA_004143645.1 Protaetia brevitarsis
TAATAATTATTATTTTATTTGATAAATCATTAATTGGTTGTTAAATTGAAACCTTTATCTGTTTGAACTATTTTATGGAAATGCTTGAACAAATTTATACTATATTACATCCTTCATATCTTTTCTGATTTCTGTTATTTATCACACACTATAATATATTTAATTATAATATAACTGTAGTATGTATCTATGCCGGTTTTTACTTACAATAGTAGTTTTAATTTAACTATCCAGTGATCTGTGGCAATTTATACAACGACAAATAAGTGTATCATACATTAAGGAATATAATTAATGGCAAGAATCTATAACTATATGCATATCTGCAATGAATGTAAACTTGTCTGCAAGTCTGTGATTATCTATAATATACAGTTACATGCTTACAGATGATTTTATAGGCGCTCTAGATATGCATAGAATCCCACCATAATAAGAAAATTATGCTATTTGTGTGGTTAAAATGTTTAAACTTAATGGAGTATTTTTAACGAATATAATATATTAAATACTTATATAATAGGAATTATAATCATATTTGTAGCCGAATTTATCAGAAAGAATAGTAAACATATCCAGATAGATCGAATTTATAGTAAACAAAATTATTACTTTTCATAGACAATATGCTTATTTAAGCATTGGTATATACATAGCAACATTAGTAAAAGCAATAAAGTCCAAATAGCTATTTTAACTACTTTAACTGTTTAGCCAATTTTTGGCATTACATCTAATCTTTATTCAGCTTTCCCACTTAATTTTTTTTTCTGTATGGTGATTCACCTATAAACAATCTACAAAGGAAATGAAAACATTGACACATAGACTCCAAACTTGTATTAAAATTTCCCACAAAATTGTTGACGAAAGTAATCGCATTTTTTGCTACAAAGTGCACATGTTTGTTATACAATTTATGGTGACACAACCTCATTATATTTACAGCAGCATAAGTCACAGATCACGGCTGCAAATAGTACGTTTAGGCTATTAAAAAGCTGTGTAGTGAACCGACATTAATATCTTCGCGTACAAGATTAACTATATTGCTGCCATTAATTATAATATACCTAGGTGTGATGTAATTATTTACTGTATTAAAGTGTTTTTTAAACATAATGTGTAGTTTTGTTGCACCATTGTGTACATAACCCTAGTAGAAATGAGCATAAATTGCAATTGCTGGCCGCAAATGCAAAGTGATTTTCAGTTGAATTTGCATTACAGTAAAGCTGGAGTGTTGGATTCAAGGATGAAGGTCCTGTAATGTGAAAGTTTTGAGCTCACAATTTATTTTTTCTGTATGTTGACGTTGGAATTCTCCTTCACCAGCTAACAATGTTCTCAAACGCGTAAAATTACCAAATCAACATTTTATACCGTGTTTGAATGAAAGGAGAAGCGGCCATCTTTACAACCCAAGGGCATACACTATACCTATTAAACCGTAAACTATATGGGCAGAGAAAAACATCCACCATATGATAATGAAGAGTACTTAGTGTTCAAGTGAAATTAAGGGTTGTTAAATTAAAAACTAGAAGTTAACAAAATAATATGATCCTTTTAACTAATTATTTCTTAATTTTCGCAATATCTGTAAAATTAAACGACATTTATCAGTTTGAAGTGGTTTGGGATTTCAGAACCGACAAACGTAAATCTGAGGGATGTTGGCCATTGGTAAGTATAATTCATTACTTGCCTATTTGTCATTAGCCTGTTTACTTCAGGGAAACAGGAATTCATAAATTTTGAGTTATGATCCAAGGTTCCTTGCAGACTTTGACGTCCTTCTTAACATTAGCGGGAAATCAGAATATTCCAATTTAGTTAATTAAGTATTAATTCGGATGCTTCGCTGAACTAGTGTTCGACTACTAGAAAGTGCACCAAGTATAAAAATTCTCATGATAACGTTGTCCACTTCAGTGTGTCAATGCAATTAATTATATATTACGAGTACGAGATTGTTACAATATTTTGTAAACAATTTTAGTCTTTTTTTTGTAACTGTGGTATACAAAACTGTAGCGACGCCGACGTTTAAAAATTTCGCACAATAGTAAAAATTCTTACCACCGTTTTCGTCCAACAGTGAAGTGTAAACATTACTACGCGGATTTTTCTCTGTTTGGTCAGTCAGTTCTGTGATAAAAGGTAACATGCCTCATTGGAAAATCGAAAAGTTTTACTAGTTTAATGGTATACTGTATTATTGGAAGTGCTATAAAGTTTAAAATATTTTCTTTAAATAGATCCATGGTGCCTACTTTGTGACTGTCAAAATCAGACTCCTTCCAAAAGTTCGAAATATTCTAACGAGTCATTTTGGTGGGACATCCTGTATGGGCAATAACAAAGAATTAAATCGTCGTTCTTTGTCACGGCTATCAGAGGCAGCCCACCTACACTCCTGCTTGTACACAAGACGTGTTTCGTTTAACGGACAGGCCGCCACCTGCGCTATTCCCCCCTCGGTACAGAAACCGCAGGAATGGATCGCGATTCCGTTTGAACTTCACATATAAATTAAATCTGGACCGTTCAAGGTTGAGCGCGTCTTCTTGTCGCCCGCTCCCTCTTCCATCATCCCGTCCATCCCAAAACTGTGCGCTTCAGTTTTAGTCGCCGTCGGAGGAGCTATCGATCTGTTCGACACGGTACAAAGGAGAGCTACTCCTAAAAATATGATTTTGCGTCATAGGAACGGTCCTTTCATCATAAACAAAGAGAGCCGGCGACGGAAGATTTCGCATACACGTATAGGTATTATATCGCCAGCAGTGGGAAAAAAGTGCTAAGTTTGGAAGTAAACAAAAATAATTATCCGAACCGATTCGCGGTTTATTAAAAGAGAATATAATATTTCCTATGACGGAGATTGGGACTCTTTGTTGATGGCGAGTCTTTAATTTATGTATTCGGATGGCGAATATAAAAAGATGTTTACGGCATATTTAAAATATTCTTTGTTTAAAATCCCGTTTCGTTGCATTAATGTATCTTAGGTGTATAAATAAATTATGTTTTATTTACACATATTATATTTATATTCTGTTTACGTAGTAATAA
This sequence comes from Protaetia brevitarsis, assembly GCA_004143645.1. Lineage (NCBI taxonomy): Eukaryota > Metazoa > Arthropoda > Insecta > Coleoptera > Scarabaeidae > Protaetia > Protaetia brevitarsis. The sequence goes on from RXPK01000298.1 coordinate 52,151, forward strand.
ACTACAAAACCATAATACAAATAGTGTACGTATAAATAGTTAAAAGTGATCATTGTACAGATCTTATAACTCAGGGGTCGCCAAACTACGGCCCACGGGCCAAATCCGACCCGCTGGGTATTTCAATCCGGCCCGCGTAAGTTGTAAGTACCAAGCGGTTAATTCAGCTATTTCCGATAGTTTTTCTCACGCACAATAAGGGTTTACGAAAATTATTGTACCGGGAGGTATCTACATCTACTATTCACCGACTGATAGTCAACTGATGTCGCGGTAAATAAGTCCGGTTAATTCATTTACTATGAACGCTTTCGGCGTACTTCGCAATAATATTTCTAACCTTATTTAGAATTAAATTTGAAATATTCATGAATAGATTTGCGATAAAGCTGAAGAAGTGTGCGTAAAGAAGAGGGTTTGTTTTTCTGTTGACCTCTCAGCTCAAGCGACTGTCAGATAAATTGAGAATATCATAATACGCTTCTTAATGGAGAAGGCAAAAAATGTCTAGTGGTTGTTGTTAGTTCTTGACGAGTCAACAGCCATTGTTGATACTGCCCAAGTATTTTTGTTTTGTGCAAAGCTTTCATTAAGTCATTACATAATTCATCAAACACCTCTATCTATTTTGCATTATTGAACCAGTTGTGGCAGTGGTTAACTTTATTGGCTCTCGGCGAGTTAACCATCGCCAGTTCGATGGTGCAATAGTGGAAAAGTTTTATTGAGATTTTTGGAACTCAAGAGAAATTATTAATATTTTTTTAAATGAGAAAGAATTTCTACAATCGTTCCGTCCATTAATAGTAATTATTGCTTCTGTTTCTTATGCCCTCTCAACTGAACTTTCGTCCCTTCAAATTGAAGTATTACAAAAAAATATGTCGCAATTCATTTCTTGTGATCTAGATTGGATTAGAATTCCTAAAAATGGATCCTATTTTACCTCAAAATTTTCTGGTTAGATGTTTTCAAGGTGCCCAAATCTTCAGAAGTAGCAGGTATTGAACTACTGAGATGTGTTTCCAAATAGTGGCATCTTATTTTTCTTGGCTTTCTTCATAACACTACTATAGTTTTGTCTTTTTGTCTTTTTTATTAATCAATTTTTGGTTTATTGCGTAGTGCTTGTTTGTTTTATCAATCGTTTATTCCAGCATCTTGTTTTCCTGTTTCTTCCAATGTTACTCTTAAATATTTAAATTTCACATTTGTTCTATTTTAATATCATTTATTTCAATTTTAGTTTCAACATTCTGGTTTCCGAGGATTTTAGCTTTTCCTTTGTTTATTGTCATGCCCTCTTCCTCCATGTTTCCTTTCCATATGTTCAAATCTTCTTTGTTTTTCACTGTCTGTTATTATTACCACATCGTCTGCAAAGATTCCATTATGTAGCTATTTCAATCCTCTGCAAATTCTTATATCACACAAACATTTTGCAAAATACGAACCAGATGAAGATAAACTTTTAATATTTAATATTTACTGTTAGGTTTATATATTGCGTGCTTTTCTAGGTAGTAACATATAGAAAACAATGATTAATTGTAATATTTACTAGCAATAATAATTTATTGTAATGTAATATAATATAATCCAAAAATTATTTGACCATTTGGAAAAGTTAATAAATAATAGGAATAATTTAAAATAAAACCACTGATGCCTATAGGGAATGTTGCAGAAAAATATAAGAATATACAGGGTGTTTTTGAAAAAAAAAGTAAGTTTTGTAACTTTAAGATTCTTTGACAAGTCGGTAATTTTTAAACACCCTGTATGATACGACGGAAACTTTTTGGTACATTGTTTTCTGTTCAATAAAACACAGAGGAACACTTAATAAAAAATATACACGTTAGAGTTTACAACTTGGCCCGCTGACCTTAATTTTCTGAATCAAACTGAATATTTTGACTATCAGAATCATTTAATGTGTTGTTATGTTTTTCAAGTAACCGAATTCATAATAATTTTTATTATATCGTGGTAGGTTTTTAATTATATGCAGTGTATAATGCAGAGATTAATAGTAATGGTATAGTAATTAAAAGGGTTTGTCTTATTCTTTGCGTATTGTAATACAATTAGATGTAAAAGCATTTATTAAAGATATACAATCAAAAAAATACAAATCTTAAGGATGTGGGTAATTTCTTTTTTTCTGGCGAACCCTATATACAATTACAACCAACGCTGCAATTCCTACGAATCCCAAATCTTTACCGGCATTCTTGCACCTACCCATCACCACGCGAGGTTTGTATAGGATCGTCTCTCGGCTATGTCTCGATTCGGGTCGGATCATTAATTTTCCGGGACTTAGCGGCGCGTCTTAGCGGATTCTTCCCGCCGCGAAAAGCTACAACACAACAGGTTGCAGCGGGATCCCGAGACATAGCCGCCGCTCCCAATATTGATAGCTATGTCTCACTCGTAGATGTGGCGAATGCCCTCGCTAAATTACTTTATTAATGACAGCCGGGTGTGGAGAAAGGAAGATAAATATCAGAATTAATTAAGAGGACTCTGAAGAAGAATACATGCGTGGTGTAATAATAATATTCCATACTATTCAAATGACGTTGTCGAAATGTACAATTCTTTAAATGTAAAATACATTTTTTAAATTGTTATACAGTCAATTCTGCTTAATTAGGCCACCAATTATTCGGGACAGTCGCTTATTTGGATTAAATCTTAAAGAATAAAAATGAAATTATAACAAAAACGAAAATTTACATCGGATATTTAGGACAATATTTCACAATGTTTGGGGAAAGGTAGCGTATCGGGGTACTCCAGGAGTGCGCACGGGATATTGATGCGTAGAGGTATAGATGTTATGCGTATCCGTCGTTGCGACCGGTGTTCTCCCACTCAATGCCTGGGCCTGGTATCTAGTCGGCATTGGTTACTGATATAATTTCAATGAGTATAATAATTTGCTGGTATTACCTATTGAAAACTAATAACTAGTAAATACTACATATGTTTGATAATGTACACACCTATCATGTTCATATATTATCGACACAATGGCGCTTACTTTAAGTATTATTTCAAAACTTTTTATACCAGTAATCCTTTAATATTAAATAACACGTGCGTACTTACTTTCGAATATTTTTATAGTAGCATCTGTGCATCAGCCCCATTCCACCCCATTCTCTAAGTAGCTGTGAAACGGCTGGGGTATCCACTTAGATTGACTTATACTCGCAACCAACATCGCTGTTCGCTGGTCAATCAAAAAGTGACGTCAAGTAAAGCGTATGTATATGCAAAAACCCCTAAACCCCCTAAAAAGAGGGAACCAATGACAGATAAGTTTTAGTGCAATAAATGGTGGGGTAAAATTCGTTTCAAATGTTTCAATATTACGGTAATTTCAGTTTGATATCTCATATTTTAGTACAAAAATATTAAATAATTTTATATAGTAATTCATTATCGAAACGTATAAGGGATTTTTATTTTGAATCTACAGACTTTCCTTCACTATGATTGCGTCGTTTATTCCTTCACAACAATAACAATGTTCATTTGGAGGAAGTATACTTCAATGCAAATATTTATATTATTTGTTCTAAGAGTATATCGTGTTTTCAGAGAATTTACTCTTATGTTCTAACCAACCAGATTTAGTTCATTTAAATATATATTAAGTTTCGAGTTCTGAATAAATAAAAATATTCAGATTGATGATAGATTTTTTTTGTGTGAATGGACATAAAATATAAAAATCCACAAGGCGTTGTATCGTGGGAAATTGGTAAATTTATTAACAAGTTTCTTAACTGCCAGAGATATTAGTGGAAAAATTAACCTCCTATAGCAACTACAGTTTTTTTTTAATGATAATAGACTGCTTTTCTGTCCCTGATGGGCTTAGTCTTTCACATGCCTCAAAAAAAAAAAACATCACGAATCAGAAAGCGTCATTATTTCACAAGTAACCTCAGAAAATTTGAACAAACAAAATATCACATAACACCTTCCACAACGAGGTGTTTCAACCATAGAAAATGTCTTCTCCTTTAAGAACACTGTTCAAAGTGTTTAATGTGATATGTTGCTCTGAAAAATATTCTAGGTGAAGAATCACTTCTGTACACAATATTTGTATATACTATTGGTGGGAAGACAAGAGAATACGTCACAAGCATGCAATTTAAAAAGCAGTAGACATCAACACAGTAGGTATCTTTAATTGAACATGAAAAAGTTGTATGTTAGTTGATTATTTTAATAATATGGCATTGCTTGACCCCAAATTACAAGTAATGACGTAATTCGTCTGCTGTAGTAAATGAAGTAATTTGCACATAGCTAAAATCATCTCCCTTTCACCATACCCATTATCAGCTCGCGTACGCTCACTTGGTACATACAAGAAGTGCCTTAGAAAGAAATGCCAGGCAAAAGAATTAAAGGATGCCAGATTTCCAACCCCAAACACGTAATAATGGAGAGCCTGGCTGTCGCCCGGTCTAATATCGTTCGCTTTGACCAAGCAGCTAGCTGCTAGTACTTTGGAAGCGGTATTTCCTGACGCCGGACTCCGAAAAAAAACGTCGATTTCCGTTTGGCGAATTGCCGCAGACATACCGAGGGCATACATGTGTGTGGTGCGATTTGCTCGCCCAGTGGCCAGGCTCAAGGTCGTTCCCAGGATCTCTTGGTCTTTATCCGCGACTTAGTCATACATTCTTGTTCATGATCACCCGTTTAGCGAGTACATTACCTGTTTGTTTGCGTCATGTCGATATACAGGGGGATAAGTTTTCGTAATTATTAGTGTAAATAAAAGTTAAAGAAACTACTGCTGTGGACTGGCACCCCGGGTTTCGGAAATTTAAATGTGTATTTTTATTTATTCCTAATCAGCCTTGTCAAAACAATGTTAGAGTTTCCACAAGTTTTGTTTTAATTGTTAGTATCATTTTATTTGGACAGTTGTGTATATTGTATTTCATTTATTTGTACATTTTGCGTACTTCCTGTATTGTATAGTTTATTTGCTAGTTTTTCCTTTAGCGTTGCGCTGTGCGTTTGAACGCACGAGTTTGTAAATTTCACAATATGTCGATGTACCGTGAGCCCGAAGGAGTTTCAGATAGACGAGCCGCGTTTGTTGTTTTAGTTTTTGGTTACCGTTATGTAATTCCCTTTTCGAGTTAAGATGTAGTTCGTTGTTTGTATTTAAAATCGTCTATCTGTAATTCTTTAGTTAAAATGTATTAGATAGGTGTGCACATACATGAAGGCCTTTTAATTATATTCGTTTAGAAGTAGAGCGCGTTTAGAGTTAAATTTTCCGTTTTTTTTTTGTAGTCAAATTAATTCTATTTTATCACTCGGGGTAGGTGAAAGTGAAGCTGTGAGCTTTTTAAATTTTCATTTTTGATTTTGGTTGTTTCTTTAACGTCATTTGAATTAAATTTTAAGTTTGCTTGAATTTTTAAAACCACGTGGATTTTTTGTGGTATAGAAAGTCCTTCTAGAACGAATTCACCATTTTGTTTTGCTAAAGGATTTCCATGTCCTTTTTAAATTGTAGAATCTTATGCAGGTTGTTTTATGCCAGAATCTTATATCAAGGTTTTATTTCCTGTTAATTGTTTCAAATGTTTTTTTTTCTTTTTTTTTTAGAAATTTAATGATTGTAAATATCATTTTAAAAAATCACTAGTGCTTTTATTTTGAATCTGCCATTTCAATTTTTGGGAATTTTAATGAAAAGTCATATTTTCAACCGCAAAAGTTTCTCTGAGATTAAGAATCTCTGGCGCCCTTTAAATTCATTTTTGCTGAGCTAGCTAATTTAATTTTGTCATTTTTAATTTCTCTTTACTTATATGCTTGGACCATCAGTTCACAGCAGTACGTAACATTCCCTTTTTGTATATTCTCTTATGACTCTTGTTTTAATAGAGTTGCAGTATGCCCCAGCATCCATGGTCTATAATATTTTTTTTTGTACAAGTTTCTTTGGAATAAATAAATGATGGCAGGCTTTGAAATCATCAGCAGGATGATTGACGAGACCTCGATCACTGTTATTAGAAATACATGGAAGACAGGAAGGATATTTTATTGTCGCTTTAAATAACTCTTATTCTATAGTTAACTTAAAACAGTCCACATTTTTCAATTAACCAATTGGTTTAAATTTCGTTATACATAATTATTTGGTAATCAGTTAAACTTTTTTTTAAAAAGATCATTAAAACAACACATAGGACTGACACTGAAACATTTTAAAAACACAGTTGTTAACAAACTGCACTAACTTGTAAAAAGTTATTTAATTTAAAAATATTCAAACTTATTTCATTGATGCGATACTCGCATTTCATTCACTCAATTCATTGTTGAAAAAGTTTCTAACTTTATTTAGAACCTTATTCGGATTGCAGTAAAAGTAATATTAAAAATAACAAGATTGATATCAAGTACCGGTGCTTGCCAAAAGATATCAAAAGAAAATGCCTAAACAATTAACCGTAAGAATACCACAATGGTAGAGGCCTATGGTCCATTGTGGAGGAATTTACCATACAAGCAGAAAAGGAAATAGAAATGTGAGTTTCTGCATACCAAGTATTAAGAGATCGCGAGTTTAGATGCACGTCCTCTACGGACCATACGCCAAACTCTTATTCAGACAGCGACCGCGGTGTAAGTCGACGATTCAATCACTGCCGTACACCTTTCATTATGTTATCTGTTCATTCTTGCAATAAATTGCAAACCATTGAACTAATGAAGGAGGTATCATTTAATACTTTATTGCGTTCATATCGTAAATAATTTTCATGAAAATTATACGCAAAAATAACAGTATACAGGGTGATTCTCAATATATGCGACAAACTTTAAGAGCTGATTCCTGAGGTTATTTTGATCATAAAAGTTTATATGAGTATATGTCCAAAACGATTTGGTTTTAAAGTTATTGAATGTTTAATAATAAATTATGAACTATGACTAACACGATATAATATCACAGTTGGTTCTTCAAAAACTATTGTGTTGTTTATTTGTCATTTCAATATTTGTCAATAGTCAGAGTATTTATTCAGTTTATTGCCAGTTTCAGTTTTCTAAAATGAATTACACCAATGCTGAGATGTGTGATATGCATTTCGTTTACGGTCTTGCCAATGGAAATTCGCGTGCTGCTAGACGTCTTTATGAAGAACGATACCCGAACCGTATCATCCCGCATCATTCAATATTTGCCCGTCTTCACCAACGTCTTAGTGAAATGGGAAATTTAAAAAAAACGAACGACTGATAACGGGTACCCATCTACAGCGAGAACTTCACAAGTTGATGAAATGGTACTAAATGAAATTGAAGAACATCCTACTACAAGCAACAGAAAAATTGCGTTTGCTTTAAACATTAGTCAGACCACAGTTTGGAGAATATTTGAAAGATCAACTGTTGTCTCCATATCACATTCAACGGGTGCAGGCACTTTTGCCGGCAGATTTTCCGCAAAGAGTGGCTTTTTGTCAATGATGCAACACACAAATCGCACAAAATCCTGACTATTTGGCTCAAATATTCTTCACCGACGAGGCTACTTTCTCTAGAAAGGCGATTATTAATTTTCATAATAATCACATATTGGCCGAAGAAAATCCGCACGAACTAGTAAATGCCGGTCATCAACATCAATTCTTTGTCAATGTGTGGACCGGAATTGTTGAAGATCACTTGACAGGTCCACATTTTTTACCGATGCGGTTAAATGGCGAGGAATACCGCAATTTTCTTGAAGAGGAGCTACCACTACTGCTGAAGAAGTTCCGTTGCAACTAAGATTACAAATGTATTTATGCATGACGGTGTGCTCAGCGATTTTTAGTTTAGTTGCTCGCGAGTTTTTAGGAAATAGTATCCAGATCGTGGATAGGAACGGACTTTCTTGAAGAGGAGCTACACCTACTGCTGGAAGAGTTCCGTTGCATTAAGATTACAAATTACGTATTTTATGCATGGACGGTTGCTCCAGCGCATTTTGTTTAGTGCTCGCGAGTTTTTGGACGATTACGTATCCAGATCGGTGGATAGGACGGGGAGGTCCCAACCGTGGCCTCCTCGGTCTCACAGACTTAAATTCGTTTGAACTTTTTTCTCTGGGGTCACGTTAAATCATTAATTTATATACGACTCCCATTAAAAATGTCGATGAATTGAGAAATCGTATTATCCCAGCTTTTCAAACAATTCGAAATACCCCTGGTATTTTAGAACAGATTCGCCAGTCAATACGACGGAGGATAGAAGCTTGTATTGCAGTTAGGGGCGGTCATTTTCAACAGTTAGTATAAGTTAATTTTGTTTTACTAATTATTTTGTTAATTTATAATAAAAAAATTAATTATGTTAACTTACTATTAAACATTGTACAACTTTAGAACTAAGCGATTTTGGACATACAGTCGCGAGCAAATGTTATAGGCACCTTTGACAAAACTAATGGGTTTCATGTTTCTTGCATTTTTTTGTGACAGTTATTTCAACGTTTAGATAATCGTCTTTATAGATACCTTTTATAAATGTATTATTTTTTTAAATATATTTTCAAGTCTTCGAGATGTCACTTTCCCCCTCCCATCTAAAAAGTATTATAGCTGTACTAAAAACACTCTAATATGCAACAAATTAATAAGATTCCTTAAAATACTACATATTTATAATGTATTACCTACATACACATAAGAACATATGTTCTTATGAATTTTTATGATCAAAATAACCCCAGGAATCAGCACTTAAAGTTTGTCGCATATATTGAGAATCACCCTGTATATTCGTTCATACTCATATTATTAAGAAAATTATTTATTAAACGTCTGAAAATATAGTTACCATAACAAATATTATCCATGGATTAATGTACAATGATCTATTATAACAATGAAAACTAAAAACTATTTCACTAATGAATCTTGTTATTACTTAATCACAAGTTGTGAATATAATATTTTATCATAACAATGATACATTTAGTTCTATCGATGAAAATTCACTCAATGAATGTGGATTATTGATATCACCTCCAGTATTTTTCTCAGTATTGGGATGTTCAATGTGATACTGATTCATTACTTCTGGTATGAAAATAAGTTTTTTTTTTTATTTGCACGCCAAGTAGGTATACGATCATTAGTCATATTATGTTTACTAGATTAACAAGTAAATTTGTGTCCATAACTCCTTAATAAATTCACCGTATGCCGACCCATCGTGTCGGTAAAACTGTCACCTAATCGACCCGCGCTGACCCCCCCACTCACCCTCGCTCCAAGGACCATTTATTCCACCTTATACCGCAGAGGAACTCCGTGCGGGTCATTCAGAACAGTATTTCATAATTTCCACACCGTGCGACAGCAGCCGGCGCAGCGCGGGGTTAAGCGTGAAGGACCAAGGATAATTCTGCGAATAAGGTAACGTTCGGCGTCCATGGACCGACCGACGCCGCGACGTGAAATATTTACGCCCCTGCCAACCGACGCCATAAATTACGAGGGAACCATTAGTCAAAGAGGAGTCCTCTCGCCTAATTATGAAAAGGTGTCTCTTTGGGGGCGGGCGGCCGCAGGTCCGTTTAACACCTTCTAATCACGATCGTCCAGGTCCACCTACCTACCTACCTACCTACCTACCTTCCTACTTACCTCCCGGGAACCATCCGTCCCGACGGCTCTGGCGCGTTTCCGGATATTACGTCGACACTCAAATTGGACAATTGCGTCGTCAAATTGCCGCGCGGGCTTGCGATATTTACGCGGCACGATTAGGGACCTGTTCAGGTCATAAATTCGCATTTAATTTTGCGGGAGGGCGCGTATAAGGTGGGGGACTTAAATATTTAACTTCGTTGTCGGACAACGGCGCTGCTGCCGGTGCCGTGCGACCGGTGGGGAAAGTTTCGGAAAGTGTTAATTGCTTGATGGAGCTTCGCTGTCGTTGCGGGTGGAGTCGGTCGAAATGGGGAAAACGAGTTTTGGGTGATTTTTCGGACGGAAACTTTACTCTATATAGTTCTGTGGGATTGCAAACGGAGAAAGGCATACGTTGGATTCCTGGGCGGTTTGATTAAGCTACGGTTTTTGCTTATATATATGGGTACTAAGGGAAAAGATTTGCTGACTCACCCAATAATTGGTTCACTCAACAAATTGTGTTATTTGAATATCTTCAAACCGCTCGAATGTTTAAAAAAAAATAACCAAAAAATAAAATTGCACTATGTTGTGGGCTCCATCTACAATGGTATTTCGTGCAATACTATTTTGAATAACAAAAATATTCCAAACTGTATCGCTGGTAATACTGCAAACTTCTCCTAGACCCCTCACCACAAACTGGACTGGCTGTGTACTGAAGGTACAAAAGAAAAAAAAGTAAAATGAACTTGTAGCGTATAGGTTCAAATAATGGTATATATTCAACTTAAACTCACCTAAACTCATCCGCGTCTCGAACCGTGACACAACACATACAATTAAAAGGGTTTCAATGGATAAAGGGGTATGAAGGAAGGGAAACAATTATATGCGGCTATCAACTAATATACGGCGATTTACTATCTACTACTACTTGCGGATTAACTATACGCGGCGAATAAATGTGAACTGTATGCGGCGAGTGAATATCAACAACTGACATACGTAAAAAGGAAAACAAAAAAAGGAAAAACAAAAAAATGTTCAAATAAAAATATAAAATTTAAACTGGCGTAAACAGAACTTAAAAAATGAAAAAAAAATTAAATTAACTAGCTCAGCGGATAAAAATAAAGGACGCAAAAGAACAATTAAACTCAGGGTTACTCCCACAATTAAACCTATCATGAAAAGCAAAATGTGGGCGTTTGAAAATTTGACTTCTTTAATTCCAAAAAATTGAAAAGGTTTGATTTCAAATAAAAGAACAGAAATTTGAATGGCGTTAACAATCAATCATTTTATTTTTTATTATTGCTAATTAACAAAACTGCTTAAGATCTACAATTACAAAAGACAATTCAATTCATCTTTAACAAAGCAAAAGACAAATTTGTTCTAGAAGAAAATCATTTTTCACAAAAAATCCACGTGGTTACAAAATTAAACGAACTAAATTAATTTAAACGTGGACAATTCAAGTAAATTTACAAAATTGAAATTAAAATACAAGCACAAAGCATCTAATCACCCAAACCGTGGTGATTAACTATAAAAAAACAAATCAGTAAACTAGAAAACGCAAAAATTAAACTCTTAAAATGTAAAATACCTTCCAGAGCAAATATAATAAAAGATCTTATATCTAAATTGTGCAACAATAATATACTGCCAATTATTATTTAATGAGTTCCTAGATGGACAAGAAAAATTAAAAACACGAATTCAAAACTAAAATCAAAATGTAAGGACAAAATGGCAGCAACGAAATTAAAAATACAAGTACTTACTCGCTCGTCAATCGAGAAACTGCCTTAGAAGGTAAACCAATCGCATATATATAAAATAAAACAGCTGCGTGCGCTGCACCTAACGCACAATGATCATAGAAAACAACTACATTTGAACAACATAAACAAAACTGATGAACGCAATATGTACAATTGAATGAAATTAATTTAAACAACTGAACAATTAAACAATTAACAATCAATTCAAATAACAAAATCCTATTTAAAAATAAAATATTCATTTCTGAGAGAATTTGCCCAACACATTGATAAAGATTAATCTCAATAAATAAAATATCACTGAATTTACGAACCCCAGGGTGCCAAACCACAGCAGTACGTTTCAATAGCAAAGCTATCATCATCGGCAGAAACACTGAACTGAATAACAACACTAAAACTACCCTAATTTATACCTAAAAAAAGGTCATGGTCATGGCTGATTGCCGTCATGCTTAACTAGTCACTAATCCTAACTCCATCTAATTTATTCTATTTAATAATCTATAAAGACAAAAATTTAAGAGTCCTAAATCTGAATTCATTAAAATATGTTTGTTTTTATATATTTCCATACCTTCATAACAATTTAATTGTACATCGTTGTTTACGTTCTTAACTAACTTTACATTGTCAATAACTTTATGGTTTTCTTCAAGCATATGTAGGGCTATACTAGATTTATGAAAACTTCTAAATTTAAGATGAGCCAAATGCTCCTTGTAACGGGTTTTAATTGATCTTTTAGTTTGCCCAATATATACATAATCACAATCTTTACAAAATATTCTATAAATACCTGATTTGTCCAAGTTATGTACAGATACTATAATACCATTAGAAAACATAAAAACAAAATAAGAATTAAAAATGTGAGTACATTAAATAACTCAACAGTTTTAGAAATTATCACACAAATGAGATATTTATTCATAAAAAGTAGGCTGTGGAACGATTATAATAACTGAAATAATATTAGTGTAGACAAAAATGTGTCCCAAAACAGGAAACAACTTTTCTAGACTTTTACCTGTCAAAAGCAATATAGTAATTTAATAAAATTAAATAACGTATACTTAACAGAAACAAAATTACATTAAATGTGAGATATAGCCCCCTTCTTGTTCAATACAAACTTGCAATCGCGTTAAAAATGATTCATTAACATTCACTAACATGTTGCCATTTATTGTGCGAAATATGTCACAAATTCGATCCATCATGTTTGCTTTTGTTGTTGGTAGTTCTTGGTAAACTAATTTTTTCACATATCCCCATAGAAAGAAATATAATTTTGTTAATTCTGGAGACCATGGTGGCCACCGTACTGGGCCTTCTCTGCCAATCCACCTACTCATAAAACTTCTTTCTAAATATCTCCTAACTATTGTGCTATAATGGGCTGGGGCAACATCGTGTTGAACCACATTCTCTGCCTTACATTGAGTGGAACATTTTCTAATAAAATCGGTAATTGATTTTCCAAAAGATTAAAATAGGTTTCCCCGTCAACATTCCCTTCAAAAAAATATGGTCCAATGAGATCTCACTTGATCCCACTATTCCTGCCCAAAAATGTATAGACCATCGATGTTGGTGATCTAATCATCTTATGAATTGAGGATTTGCTGTGTCATAATAATGAAAATTGAATATGAAATGGAAGAAATTTTTCGCAAAGTTTTCGATACTAAAGTTTGGCTCATGTTCAGATCATTACTTATTGTACGGGTGCTTGCATGAGGCTTTTGCATCACGCTTAATAGTATAGAAAAGTCATTTTCTTCATGGGTAACACGCTTCTCGCGTTCTTTTTTTTTTTCCTATTTAATTTCTCCTGTGCGTGCAAACCTTTCTCGAAGTCTTTCAAACGCTAGAGCGGTGGGATATCTGCCATTAGGAAATCGTTGACTATAAATTCGGGAAGCAAGCCTATGCTTTCATTCTCCTTACCCTCCTCTACCCAAAACATACACCATATCAAAACTCCACGTGATTGAAATTCATTTTAATTGACACTAAATAATGAAAATTCTACTAACACAGCGTGTTTGACAGTATAGTTATGTTATAAAAAATAGTTTCACCGCCTACCTTTTATGAATAAATGTTATTTGTGGGACAATTTCTAAAAATGTCAAATTATCCCAGAAACTCTACTCTATACTCTACTGCTAACAAAAGAGAAAGATCATAAAAAAGTGCATATGATGAAATAAAAATATACAGGGTGTTCAATTTAAAATAACAAAGTAAAAGCCGTTTAAATATCAAACAAATTGATTGCTTCTGGAGACCACCCTGTATAATTTTACCAAATAACATTTAATTCATAAGAAAGATCTAAGCTTTCCTAAGCTACTCGGCAAAATTTTAGAATTTAATTGCCGATAATGCCGGAAAAAAAATGTTAAACGAACACGTGCATTTTGAAAATTTTATATAAAAAATTAAATAACTTGACAACCTTACATTCGAAATTTGAAACGAAGATATGTATTTGTAGCATTCATTACAACAAATAAATATGCCTTTAAAAAGAAGTATGGTTTCACTTGAAAAAGTTAAGTTGAGTACGGTCCTGAAAAATTGATACATATAATATTTTTAGAACGTATACTTCTTTTCGTCGGGTCTGAAGCCACGTTATGAGAGATGTTAAAGTCAATATCGGACTATTGACTCACCCGGTATATGTGTATTGGTGTTTAAATACACAATTTTTTTTGGAGTTCCCAAGGTATTAACATATTCCTTATGAAATTAGTCATCATAATCACGCACTCTCACAATCTTTATAAAAAGGGTAAAAAAACATCATCACATGTTATTCCAAACAATTCCCAGCAAAAAAATAACGGAAATAAGATTTGATTTCTGATTGGTTATTTCGAGGTCATGAAACCTACACAATATACTTTTGGTAGTAAATTACTTAAGACCAAATCCATAGCGATCACTACCGATCATTTAAATAATATAATTTAGACGTAAAACTATTACATATTTCTATATATTGTAATGTAATATTAGATTGGTATTTATTATGTATGTACTTATTATAAATTTTAGTATTTGCATAAACTCAAAATATATAATTTATATTATTTTATAATCGAAATTACTGTTTAAATTAATTACAAACATATAACACTTTATAGATGTTGATTTCAAAATTTCAGTCATTTTAAAAATTGTCAAAATATAAATATGATGTTTGGGAGGCTGTGGGCAATTTATGATATATGGGTCATGGTCCACATGGTGATATAAAAAAAAAGGGTTATTATTGATTAGTTACAAAAAATGAGAGATTGACATAGAAAAGATTAAAAGAAAAGTTCTGGATATTAAGAAAATACAAAGTAAAAAGTAGTAAAGGGAAGTTGGTGGAAGTATTATTGAGTTTAAAATTGAAGAGGAACTAAAAGAAGTTTTGGATTAAAGGTCGGACTTTAATGTTTTATTTTTAATTTAATGGCAAAATTTATTTAGTTACACACACATACACTTTATTGATATATTTTGAGCTAGTAGGGATTAATATAGGTTTTTTTTGTACGTAATTGTAAATAGAATAATATAAAATATATATAAATTTAAATATTTAATATCAATTATTTTTTTTATTATTATTATTATTATTGATCAGTGTGAAATCAAATATATGTTTAGACAACCGGATTCATTAAAAATTTAATAAACTCTAAGAGAGAGAGAGAGAGTAACATTACAATATATAACTGTACAGACTTTATATGAAAGCAAAATTTTCTTTGAGCTATTTACATCAGATATCATATATCCAAACAAATTTTTTGCTGTTGAGGTAATTTATTTGGATGAAAGATTTTTTTAAAGAAATATTCTGATCGCTTCGAAGTAAACAATAATACTATTTTTAATCCAAATAAAGTTTCTTTATGTGTTTCGATGTATGTTATTTCTTTGCGTGAAAGAACACTTTTCTCACTGTATTGAGCGTATATTTAGAGTCACGCCTTATCTTTAGGCAACGTTTAAAATACGGAATCAACAGCGCGGTTGCTGCTATTCACCGAACATATTTACTTTTTTTATTATGGAGAGAACGCCGCGACCTACCTCAATGGGACATCTCCGCTGTCATCGCCTCCTAGATCGCGAGGCACGCTTCGTATAAGATACCTCTATTTGTCACAGGAGAGAGCGGTAACTGTATATAACAACGATTCTTAGATCTGGGCCTCACGGCGTGACGTCGCACCCAGTTCTGTGGGTCTCTGGGTCTTCGTGTCAAGCTCGCGTGGAATATTATCACGCACTATTCATAGACACAAACCCTAAAATAAAGCTTGCTTAGACTTTTTTTTTTCTATCTGGATATTTGGATCAGTTATACGTCAATATTTGTCCTTGTTGTACGCTCAGTGGAATTGTATTTATTCTGAACTATTTTTTTTTAAGGATATATGTTGTAATGATGCCGCGCAAAGGCATGAACAACCGCTTTCTCATTGTAAATAAAGCACCAGGCTCACGTAAAAACTCTAATTAGTAACTTAACTAGCACTTAGACCTATTCAGATAAGTAACCTTAAAAAACTGATAATGCGAATGAGGAGTAGCTGCGTTGCAATTGAGGATGTATTGACAGTCAAATTCCAAACAGTACTAAATTTAAAATTGTAGTTGGATGGGTATTTATATGAATAATAATGCCTCAAGCGATGGTGGAAATAATAGAAGGCCTTAAATAATATTAATTAATTAATTTCTGTACAGGTAAACAAAGGGATTAAAATATGTTAAAGTTTGTAATTATGTTAATATCAACGAAAGTACCCATATGAACAACTTCAACGCGTCTTATACTATTTTATTTTTGTCTAATGATATTAAACCAAAGTGTTGTCTCAGATCTTCGTATGTATCATAAAAAAAAGATGGAGGAAGGTATTCTAGGGAAATGTAGTAATGATTTGTATCTAATCTTTAAACAAGCACAGTATATGTGTGTCTCAAAATTGCTCAAATCTTTGACGGGAAAGTTCATACCGAAACACGACGAGGTAAATCTGATTTTAGGTGCTCTTTTTTTTTGTATATTTTCGAAACTTACCGGAAATTAACCTAATTTTCTAATGTGTTTTATTTGCTTGTAAGATACATAATTTTTTCCCCATTTAAATCACCCTGTAACTCGCATACTTTTCAAAATAGCGATATCGTCTGGGTTAAAATTAGCCGCCCTGTATGTGATATCAAGTGATTTAATACTTCTCTAAGAATCTTGTAATTCTTTAAAACCGAAAAGATTCGTTGAAACAATCTCCCTCGATTTTGCCGTGACAACATATACAAAACTGTTAATTTTAATTTTTATTTATATTTATCAGCTAATAAACATAAAACTAAACCATATTTTCAAAATTTTATCAGACGATAGTACGCACCACACCTCCCTTTAAATGCATACCAATTTTCACGAATTTCCATCGATAAATAAGAAAGTTATAGAGGATTTAGTCGATCTGTGCACACTACATCGGTCAATTGAATGCAGTCAAGTTGGGGTGAAAATCGTTTTCAGTGAACAGGACTCCGCGCTCCTATCTTAACGGCAATAAGACAGACGGAGTGCGGACGATAGAGTGGGGATAAAATGGGCTACGACCTTGTCTATCATGCGTGCCGCTATGTAATTTTCCTATTGCGTTTGTTACACGTTATATGGGAGACGTGAATTCCAAAACGCGCGGATAAATTTAAGACAGAGAAGGTGCCTCCTTGTCTTTTATACGCACCTTACGGTCAGTGTGCGAACCGACTGTAGTTCGCTTATCGCAAGTAGATTCAGAACTAGCGCGCCGATTTTAAAAATGCTTTTACCGGTATAATTTCTTTTAAATGTTGAAATTAATTTTTAAGAAGGGAATAGGAAGTTATTTTTTTCAAAATGGGGATAGCTGTGAATATAATTCTATTGTTATCATATTTTTTTAATGATGCAACTAAAATATGTATAGTAAGTATTTCATAATTAATTTCATTTGGAAAATTTGCTAGGTTCATTCGCTCGTAACATTCCTTATAATAATTCACCTTGTAAATATAGCAATGTTACAATTAAATATTACCTCAACGTTTCTAACAATAGTCTTTGTTTTTACAACATTTTTTTTAAAATATGTTTTTCCTGATCACTTTAAAATGTTACTGTAATGACCTGCAATATTTCTATCATCATTGAATGTTGCTGCAAAGTTTGAGTAACACGCTTTTTTTCACATCGCTGTCTAATAAATACTATAACAGGGTTTGTTCCAAGAAAAAAGTTGGTGATTAGTTGCCGACAAGGGTATGTACTCCATTAATGCGAATTCTTCGTTTGAAACAAATCCCAAACTTGTACTGTGTTAGAACTAGTTGAAACGCACATTAATATATACAATAACCGATAGGTGACGCTGAGTGAAAGTTCGGCATAGGGTATATGGCTATAAAGTTAACATGCGCATGCGTTGGTAACAGTACATATCGGTTTGAGAAAAATCCACAAATCGTTCTGACTGTCAGCAAACCATTACAAACCATGTTGGAACATATGATTACTATTAGTCGAGGATTTTAAGTTTGGCTTTCTTGGAACGCATATTTTTCACTGCGCATGTCCCGCACGATCAGTGATGGGTTTCAGGCTTTCTTGGAACAAACCTAATATTACTGGGATGTGTGCAACGTTGCTTGTCAAGTGGTCTGTAGGTACAGGGGCCAGTTGTAATGTAATTTGAGAAACAAATTTTTGAATGTAATATCAATGTCTACTTTCTACCATATTATTCTATTGTTTTGAAACAGAGAAATATATATGTTTGAAAGAGTTTTTTTTTATTAAAAACATTCTTTCTCTCCTTACATAAAATGCATAAAGTTTCCCCAACATAAACCTTTTACCAACAATTTTGACACTCATCTAAACTCCATGCTAACGGGGTACACATCACTCTTATCTTTACCTGTGTAAAAAAAAAAACAACACAAGGCATAACAAAAAAAAAACGCATGACAAACGTTGTCGCTTTTACGATTATCGATTCGTTATTGTTTTTTTTTTGTTTTTTCATAGCGATAAACTGGCGTTACATTTTGCCGCGATTACGACTTGCGCACACGTAGGTGATAGGTGTATGCCGTGTGTACGTTTGTTTCCCGTATTGCCGAATCGGTTTGACAACCCCTCCACCTCCACATCGTCCGTCTCTTACCCACGAAGTCCACACGTGTTTCCGCTATCCGTCGGCCGTTGTGGTCGAAACGTGTGAATTGACGTAATTAAAAGGCCTTTCGAAATGGTTGTGTTATTTTTATCGTTTTCTAGATAATCGGGTTGGCGATTTTAGTATTTCCCAAACGAACCAGATTATTTAACGTTTGATGGAGTTTTCAATTAATGCATGTGAGGATGTAGGTAGGTTGGAGAGCATTAAAAATGAGTATTTAGGGCATATCATATCATATTATATTATCTATGATTGTTAGTAGCCATAATATTACTGACGAATATGCTCTGCTATATACAGGGTGTTTCAGACCATTGGTCCACTATCTTTTTCTCACGACCTAATGCAGCTAGACTAATGCGACAAAAAATTTAATAACAAAACCCCACCTAAAGAATCATGCGGAAATATTTTTAACTTCCGAAAATGTTCCATTACACCGGAAGTGGATAGCAATTTTCTTATTTTAAATGGAATCATATGTTTTTCTTAGCTCAATGAATTCTACAGATTATTTGAATACAATTTTCACTAAAGTTCTCTATCCCTAAATTCAACCGTTTTTTTTTAGAGATATTTAAGGTTTTGTTAAAATTTTGACGTTTTCGAAAGAGATGTACCATATTTTGCAAACCATTAAAGATAATGATGTCATTTTGCTAGTAGCCACGAAAAAATAGTTGTCCGTACCAAATTCTGTCAAAAGAATCACTAAATTGTATACAGAGTGTTCATAAATCGATTGTCAAAACCTTAGAAATTTTTTTTTTCAAATGTACGTGCATGGCGAGTTCTTAATGACCACAAAATGCACCCGTACCATATCTCGCTTCGTCAAAAATTACGTGACGGTGACTTCCAAGCCAGGGTCGTTTTTGTCGATAAGCACAAACAAAAGTAATTGCGGATCCTCGATTCTTTGAAGGGATATTATGGTCAGACGCAACAATATTTAAAAGTAATGGTAAAGTAAATCATCATTATTGGTCACACGAAAATCCACACTGGATGCAAGAACTTGACAATCGAAATGTGTGAAGCATAAACACGCGATGCGGCATCCTTGCTGACCAAATAATTGGTAATTACTTCTTTGAAGAAACGGTAAACGGGAATGTGTACAGCATTTTTTTAAACAAATGAATTGCCAGTGCTCCTCGAAAATTTGCCGTTGGAAACAAGAAGAGATGTGTGGTTCCAACATGATGGTTGTCCTGCACATTTTGCTGTACATGTGAGAGAAAAATTGAGTGAAATGTTTTCAAGTAAATGGATTGGGAGAGAATCCGAAATTTCAAGACCAGCTAGATCACCAGACCTGACATGTTTAGACTATTATTTTTGGGGAAAGGTGAAAGATATTGTTTATCAAAATCGTCCGTAAAGTGCGGAACAAATCGAGATAAGAATAAGGCAAACGTGTAGATCCATAAGCAGAGAAGAGCTAATTCGAGTGCATAAGAACTTTGAAGCCAAAATAGAATGCGTAGAAAGAAACGGCAGACATTTTGAATAATTTATTTTTATAAGCAAATCTAGACTATGCGCTTAGTAAACTCCAAAGAATTGTTTGTTTGGGCATCACTGGAGCCATGTCCTCGACGCCGACGGCTGCTATGGAAACCATTCTTCGGCTTCCCCCGCTGCAGTTGATATTGTGGTCTGAAGCAACCCTAGGGGTATACAGAGGAAAATGTAGTGGATGCAAGGGCTTCTCCGGCAAAGTCGAAGACCACACCAACATCTTCAACTACATCGAACAGACAATACCACTGTCCGTAAAGGCGGATAGGATCTCGTCAGTTTTCAGTTTCTCTGGGGGATACAGGTATTTTACATTAACGTCAATATTTTTTTTTGTGATGATTGTGATCTATTTTTTTTAAGGTAATAAGTACCATCCTTTTATCTGGCATCTCTAAATTATTGAGTATCATCTATTCCCTTCCACATAAGCAATAAATGTAAAATATCTTTTATTTTAACACTCATATCAACCACAATATTATAACTATGGATCACCAATGGGAAAATTAGATCTTAATGATGAAGTAAAGTAACACGCATATTGCGATCGAACGGGAAATCACACACCCATAAACTCGACGCCACTGGATTCCCGATAAAAAGTCGCAGCTCTAATAATAATAATCAAAAAATATAATGTTACTACTTTATTTTAAATATAACAAGAAAAACAAATTCTTACCAACTAAAGTTATGTTAATATCGTATAAAATCTATAATGAACTCATTTAACATTATTCTTTTGGCATAAATCCAACAAAAATATATTCCAATCAACCTATCATCAATATAAAGATAAGAAAAATATCTAATTTATTTTTACCTTTAAGCAGTACTAGGATTAATTAACAACATCATCATTTCGGTCCTTCAAGGTCAATCTCCTACACATAAAATTCACTTCATTTTCGCTGAGCTCTACACAAAGCGAGGCTTTACGATACCTATTTTCCTTCACCTCTTTCTCTTTGAGTATCTTCATCCCACATCCCTTGCTGCAATCCGAAATGTGACTATCTGTCCTATTGGTGTCCAGCTCCTCTGCTTCTTCCATCGAAAAATTCGAGGTGACATCCACTCTGATCACTTGCAAAGTTTGCGGAGTCCCCGGCTTTGACAAGTCGAATTTAATGGTCTTGGTCTTAGTTTTGCTCTTGTCTTCCGAGGAGTTTTTCTCTTTCTTTTTCTGCTTTTTGCGTTTCTTTTCATTTTTCTTGCGGTCTTCTTCATTGGTGATGTTATTTTGCTCTAATTCTCTGGTGGATAGGATTAGTTTTTGAATGTCAGGGTCCATTTCTTCATCGATGTTGATGGTGGATTTGATTTCCTCTATCAAGTCTTCGGATTCTTTGGATAACTGGTGAGGGAACAGGGATATGTTGAGATCGTCTTCATCGATTTCCAATTCTTCGTCTTTCATCTTGGGTAAGACGTCGACTGACTTCTGCTTGGGTGTTTTCTTAAGCCATTGCTTAGTGGTGGCATTGTTCGATATCGCTAGATCTTCTGGGAATATTATATCCTTTACCGTGAGATATTGGGGATTATTGCAAGAATAATGTCGCTTCTTCGGTTTGTCCCAACGAAACGTGTAACTGTAAAAAAAAAACAGAATAAGAAAATATGAATACCGTGTCCCACCACTAAAACATGTAATAAAAGCGTAATTCTCTGAGTAGCGTGTTAAGATCGTCGCTTTATTACTGATATGAAAGTTTCGTATAGTTCGCTCACTTACGAAGTTTCCAAAGTTCTGTGACTTAATTACCGCTTTCATTAGAACTTCGTACATACGGTGGGTAGAGCGCAAGTTGTAAATTTCGCCGGAATTACTGTCGTAAAGGAGTGTAGTACGTGCACTTTTGTTGCTTGTTGGTTGGTCTCCTTTATTGAAGTTTATTTTTAGAATGTTGAAGTAAATAGCAGTTAGATTGAAGGAAAAATACTACTACAATTGAGGGATGATCAGAGCTGGCATGTATACATTCTAATATAATGGAAATGATGTGATACACTGGAAAAAATATAATTGGCGTGTTGTCAAAAACCATGAGATACTCAATGGTCTATTATGATAAGCATTTTCGAAAAATGTTTTATATATGGGTATTGGCATGTCATAAGAAGCCAATGCAGAGGTCTTTGACCGCTAACTTGCACTACTCTTGTATTAATAAAGAAAAAGCGCTTTATTTAAGTTTGTTGTTTTACAAAACGGTAAATGAGACTACGGCAATCACGCAATTTTTTTTTTTTTGATATGAAAGGCATTTGGCATGTATTTCCGGATACACTGCAACTTCTTAGCTTTTATTTTATTTAGTCTCCCATTTCTTTTACTTATTAAATTATACCAGCCATTTAAACATCCAATCTGTACAGATCTCGAACTGGTTGATCAAAGTCTTCATCTGGGTTCATTCTTGGCTTGCCAGAAATTGCAAATCAGTGGTGCATGATGGGAGTTGTAATAGCGTTAAAACAAATAAGGAAAAAAGTTTCTACGAACATTTTACGAAAGGAGCATATTAAATATTAGAACACCTGTAAGTGTTTAACATCAGATTCTTTAATGATATTGCAATAGCACGAATATGGAAACATACATACTGGGTGAGTTTTTTTTCTTGAGACAACGAAATATCTCTAAAACACTGCAACAAATCAAAAAAAGATCTTAATAAGATTAAAAAGATTATAATGTAGGGAGCTCACTGAATGGTGCCGAACTCGATCCCCCACCTCACCCCCCAGAGTGGGAGGGGGGACAACTTTGAAATCTTAGATGGGAACCCACATTTTGTATTGCAGATTCGGATTCTACGTCATCAAGTATGTAATTTTTGTTTGAAACTTTTTTTTTCGATTCGCAACATTGCGCTGTAATCGTAAAAAACATGAATGTGAACGTTTAGAAAAAATACACAAAAAAGAGAAGCAAGCAAACATGATTTTGTGTTTTTTTAAAACCGTACTTTATTCAGTACTAGACAAGCTGTGAATACTTACACATTGTCCGATCCCCATTTAGATTATTAATTATTAATCCGATACAAATTAGTTAGTGTTGAATATTTGAACGGTAATGGAAGCTATGGAGGGTATGATAAAGTAAAGTTCTTCGTTGTTGAAATGGTAATATGAATTTCTAATTTACGTGGTGGGGAGGGTTATAATTTGTTCTTATTTTTAACCCCGTACAACCCCCTACCATGCACCACTGATCTCCCTATTAAACCAAAATAGCCGAATTGTCAAGAAAAACATTGTCCTTTTCAGTTCAGATCAATATCTATTCTGGTTCCAAATAGTGGTGGGTTGTTACAAAGCAAGCTGCCATCAACTGTTAGCAGTTTGTAGTTGCTATTCAATATCAAAAGAAGCTGCTACTTTTTGTAGCAGTTTCCTGATATAGTAGTTGCGAATGTTGTGAAACATACATGTATGGCGTTGAGATCGACCCCTACCGCCGCGATTGAAGTAATTCTGAACCTGCCACCAATACATATTTTTGTACAAGGAGCCGCAAGGTCCACAGTACACAGACTCTTACGTAGTCAAGTACCGATAAGTAAATCGCACGGGGCTGACTATAAAAAACTGCTAGACGAACTCAAGGAGGCACCTCTTTTAGGAATGCCATGTGATGCCATGGTTCAAACTCCTAACCTAGATAGGAAATATCAGGTTATAATACCAGATAAGAAGGACTGGGAGGCAGGTGCCCCGGTAAGAGCGGACTCAAACTGGTTTACTGGCGGCTCTAAAACGGATTACGGCGTTGAAGCGGGAATATACACTAAGAAGCCTATAAAGGCTCTTTCGGTAAGCTTCAGCAAAGACACGACTGTGTTCCAAGCTGAGGTTGCCGCAATTCATCACTGTGTCCGAGAGATAGAAAGATGTACCGAACCGGGTAAAAGCGTCGCTATCTTCTCTGACAGTCAGTCCACACTTAAAGCGATTAGCTCCTCAAGCGTGGACTCTAAGCTGATTTGGATTGTGTAAGCGCCCTAAATGAGGTGGGCACCCAAAGGAAAGTAACCCTAGCCTGGGTCCCTAGCCACTCGGGCGTGAGAGGAAATGAGGCGGCGGACGAGCTCGCCAGGCGAGGTTCGTCAAGGCCATTCGTTGGAGCCGACCCCTCTTTCGGCACTACCAAATCGCAAATTAAAAAATCCATCAATGAATGGATATACAATCAGTCCAGAGAGTGGTGGCAAAGGAGCAGAGGCCTGAACTCACGAGAGATCTACTGAATAAAGACAGGAAGACTGTCAAAATGATTGTAGGTCTGCTGACTGGTCACTGTAGACTGAATAGGCATATGTATAACATAGGCTTGGCAGATGATGCAACCTGCAGATACTTCCAAGAAGAGGAAGAAACACCAGTTCATGTGCTGTGCCAATGTGAAGGCCTGGCGAGGACAAGGTTTCTAGTAATGGGGGAGGAGAACCCCACAGCTAGTAGCTACTTAAAGAAGCCGCTCTCAAAGATGATAGGTCTAATTAAGAGGGCAAAATTAGAGAGCGTCCTCTAGGAAAAAAAGGGGATCACAATAGATCTGAAAAGGTCGCGGTGAAACAGGTCGATAGACCACCCCAATCCCAATCTAATCTAATCTAATCTGTAGCTACTAACGTAAAGGAGCAGTTTAATACATCATTAGTTCCAAAAATATCGTTGAAAATGTGTTTTAGAAGTGTAACTTCAGGGATATGTATATCCCCTACAAGTGAATGTAAGCAGCTAAGAAAAAAACGGGTCGATTACTTTTCACTGCTCTACATGCCTATAAAAATTTACTAAACTTGGAGTTGACTAGTTGGGTGACTTTGCTTGTCTTGCTTCAACAATTTTTGAAAATTTGCATCATGTATTTCCTTTAGTAAGTATTTTATTACAACTGAAAAGGAGCTCCGATTGTATAGATTATTTTACCTATTTATAGAATGTTCACGTCGAAAGCGTCTTTAAACCACTCGACGTTTTCATTTCATTATCTTAACGATTCAAATTAAAAATGTGGCCGGTAATTTAACACAGAACATTATTCGGCGCACAAACGTCATTATCTCCTTCGAATTGCCGGTCCGAAATACCTGTGGTAGTAATCGCTTTTCGTAAACAACTTCTCCTCGAATGTGGCCGACTTGCTTCTCCTCGTCGGCGTCTTCAATTCCTTTAGCAGCTCTCGCCTGTCCGCCAACTTGATGGAAGAACAAAGCATCCTTACGGAGATCTGCGAACAAAAAGCCACGGCCTTGAACGACAACGCTCTAAAGTGAAATGAAATATAAAATGAACAAAATACAAACTATATACTAAAGTAAGGTATTATATTGAAATAACACGCGCGTATGATTTTTTTTTTTATTATTATTTTTAAGCAAAAACTTTATTATTCCGCCCGCCAAATCATCGTCATTAAGGTGCGATTGTGTGTTCCGGCCGCCATTAAAAGCCGAATTCGTGATGAACTGTGATGAATCCTGCGTTGCACTGGCTCTACTGCAATTATCTGTCTGTTAAAATCCAATTGTTTTTCGATTAGTGACCCGTATGGTATCGTTGGCCCAATTTTAATTGCCTAACCTTGTTCTCTATTATTGTTGCAGTCTATTAACTCTAGAGTCTAGACGAAATATCGCCTGCTTTATTGTTTTCTAGTGATTTATAACTGCACTGTAAAAAATTACAGCAATTTTGCCATGGTAAATCAGGAATATTACATGTAATAACGTTGTGAATTTACCACAATAAATCATGTAAATTTTGTTTTACATGTTTTTTCTAGGATATTTAACATGGAAAAAGAAATTTCGGTAAAATTTATAGCTTTTTCATGTAAGTTTAAGATGTAACAAAAATTCAAAAGGAAAATACAGGAAAAAAAACATGTACAATTTTGTATTTACTCTCAAAATTTACTTAAAAGTGTAAAATTGACATTACTTTAAAAGTAATTTACTAGTGAATTATTAATTTTGCTGTAAAAATAATAATGAAGATCTTTTATATTTATTTGTTTTTACTTGAATTTTCGGGTAAAACTATAGATATCATGGAAAATACGAAATTCATACGCCGCAATGTGATTGATTATTGGATTATTTATCTGTGCGCGTAGGTAATTCTATTCGTTTGTCGAACTTATTATTGGCTCAATGATATCATGTACGTCACAAACAATCGTAGGTTTCGCGTAAGCGTGTTCATTCTTGATCCCTGGTTGAGCGATTCAGTATGACCTATTTATTAGGTGCTATAAAAGAATTAGGTAAGTTGCTTGCTCTCTTTATAAAAATACATATGAAAATTACTTCAGTGTTCGGTAAATATAGAGCTCATATAAATATTATATACGAATTTTACAGTACAATCTTTGAAAAACACATCAGCATGTGAAATTTACTAGATGGTAGAAATTTATATGAAGCAAATTTACCTGTAAAATTGTAGACAACTTTGTTACCAACGATTTTACATGTAATTTTACTGCAACTTTTTTTTACAGTGTGGGTGGGCTTACGCCTTTGAATTCTGATTTCTTGTTTCGAGATTTTTGATAAAGCAAACAAATACGGCTTGTTATTTTTACCAGGATTTTTTATAATATCTAAAACAGCTAAAACAGAAACAAAGAAATCTTCAATAATCTCATAAAGCACTCATTAAAAACAATTGTGTCAGAGAACTTTTATAGTGTAATACAGGTTTTAAATATGTAATTTTGTCGGCTTCCATAAAAATGTACCTAATTTATCAGCAGAAAAATTGTGAAACGTGCCCTACTGTTAACATCAAATTAAACTTAAGCGAATATTATTATATATATATTATTTTTCGGTTACATATCCAATCGATACAAACACCTTGAACTACACCACACTATATGCTATGCACAATACGTTATTTTTCCCTCATTCCCAGAATGTATAAAATCGCCGAGTAATCCTTTATGCTTTTATATATTTTTCTGGTCGTATAAACTTACAATTTTCGGCAAACAAGATCACAATGGGACTCGGGTACCCCCTGGGCGTCCCGCCACTGCCAGCGCGCCAGGACGGCCAATCCGTCAAAGCGAAAAAAACGCGTGAAAGTTCTTTTGTCGAACACCTACGCTGTGGGGTGGGACGATTTCCTTTTTCTCACGCGCGTATAACACAAAGTGTTTTTATGCTGGAGCGAATAAATAATAACACAATGTGTGTATGTATGAATACAGGAAGGTATAAAAGTTTATTTTGGTAACTATTTTACATGCGTGGAATAGAGGTAGCATTTTTAATTTCTTGTAGTGGCACGAATTTGTAAATACAATCACTTATATTTACCTTGGCCATCAGGTAAAATGAAGTAAAACATTCTTGAAGGTTGCTATATGGGGGCATGAGGATATAAAGGGCAATGTAATAGCCGATGAACTAGCCAAGGAGGGCTCTAAGAGACACTTCATGGGTTCAGAGCCCGTATGTGGGATTACTAAGGATTCCGCAAGAAGGGAGATCTGGACCTGGTTAGATAAAGAAAGTACAAAGAAATGGAGATCGACTGACCGTCAATTCCATACCAAAACGCTCATAGGGGATGGGGATGTTAGTTTCTCTGATAACCTACTCAGGCGCAGTAAGAAAGAAGTTAAAACCATTGGTAACTGGACACTGTCCCCTGAAAAAGCATCTATACAACACAGGCCGGGTAAGCGAACCGTGGTGTAGAAGATGCGAACTACAGGAGGAAACGAGTTTACATATAAGGAGCTGAAGGTACTTAGGCAGAAGTATTTCGGGAGAGATCTATTGGAGCCCTCGATGGTTCTCAAGTTCCCACTGGTCAAGATACTGGGCTTTATAGAGAACACCAAGTTGCTCGAGTGGAAATAAGAGAATTAATAGGGATGGTACAATGAGTACCTAGCTCAAGTGCCTGGACATTAAGTGTTTACCCTAACTTTAATGAATGAATGAATGAATGAATGAATAAAGGTTGCTACAAAACTATGACGAATATTCGAAAATATTTACCAAATGTAGGAAATCTGACAAAGTTCTACTCTTATTTTTTTGCATTTCGCAGTTTCAATAATTTATTATTGGTCGGCTATGATAAAAATATAGTTATTGTTTTTTCCAAATACATAAGTCATAATGCAGCGCCATTATCTGTCTATTTTGTAAGTTATACGTTCTGCCAAATATTTAAGTAATTTCAACGAAAATACTTTAATACAAACAAAAATCCAAATTGAAGAAAACGATTCGACAATTTATTTTTGTCTCTCTCAATTGTATGTAATTAATTATAGTAACTTGCAGCAAATTTTCGAGATGAACAAGTTTTATCGCGAAATAAATCGGCAAACATATTAAAAATTTTGTAAATTAAACAAATAAAACAACAACACAATAAATACATATAAATAGGACTAAGTTCTCTCCATAATATTTAATAATATGTATCATTGAAATTTAAAACGAAAACTTTGTACAAATGTCAAGATTGGCTAAATAATTAAACGCACTTTAACATACCAATTAATTTTTGATTTCTTTTTTTGTGAGAGGTACTTATGCCTTCAAATTTTGTGAAATATTGTCTTTAATTCTTGATTTATTTTTCTTGTAGCCATTCTCTTAATTGGTTTCATCTTGGTTTAGCTTAGTTTTGGCTTATAATAGATTTCGTAAAACATTTCGACTTTATAATAATCTTTTTCAATTACTGTTTTTTTTTTTTAACGTACATATAATTTCTTTAATATATTTAGAATAAAAAATAACTAAACAAAAATTTTACCTTATCTCGTTTGTAATATCTCCCAATAGATTTTAAAACATAAATCATCATTGTTTGTTTGTTATGTCTCATATACACGTATTTTAAAATATTTTTTTAAATGTTTGTAATCGTAATTACATTAAAAAATAAAAAAAAACATTTTTGCTTGTTTAATTGTTTGCAATTAAGGTAATGTATATGTTATAAGTAATTACAATATTTAAATAACAAAAAATATATTTAAGGAAAAAATCAGTAATTAAAATTTTTAATCAATGACAACATATTAATTTGTCTTTTACATTGACGTTATGAGGGGCTGAAGATGACCGAAGTTTTGGCCGGAACATGTAGTTATTATAGATATTAATAAATCTGAATGGAAAGAGCATTATTTGATTATATTTGAATATTTATCCATTGAAGCAGAAAACATCAACAAAATTGAAAAAGATTTACAATAATGTCGAAGCATCTTACAAAATTTATAGTTTTATTATAACCCAAAAATCCACTAAACCAAAAGGAAAATAATATTGTGTTTGTTAACGGTTACCGGTTTTATTTATTCCAGGACCGTAATCATGATTAGAGGGAGATTTGTCTGTGGGGATGCCTGAATAAGCAACTAATTGCTTGGGTATTATCTACCATGAGCAATTGATGAAGTCCCTTTGTTAAGATTTTTATTCAATATCTTTGTAAGAGAATGTTTATAGTCTAATATAATCAGCTTTAAGATAGTAAAACAGTAATGTCGGGAGCTTGCTGATGCCAGTTGTTTCCAATTATTATAAGGTCTATTTCTCATGCACAAGCTCTTATTTATTACCATGATATGAAGTATTTGGCTATATTGTTAGTGACTAAATTAGATCGTTAACCTTTCAAGACGGATCATCGACGCCATTCTTGTTTACGGTCGTATGCCATTCCATTCTAATCTAATAGGTTGCGAAAATCTTTTCTTTTCATCAAACTAGTTTTTTATAAAATTGATCGAATGAACAGCACTTGCAA
>RXPK01000298.1:82880-154940 GCA_004143645.1 Protaetia brevitarsis
TATTGATAATTATGACAGAAAGCAAAATTGACGTTTAATGCATGTAATTGTAATACTTTAATAAAAATTCTATATATTTGTTTACATTGTTATTGTTAAGAAACGTGGAATTACTGTATACATTTACACTGACGGAAACAAGTACTTGAGCATGTATTGTTAGCCAGGACAAATCTTCGTAACAAAGTTTTGCTGAGTTATGTTTTGGCTTTAATGGTAGACTCTTGTGATTGAGAATCATTCGATGATATAACTCGAGATGACCAATGTCTTGCCTGATAAGTTTGTGCCGCTAACAGCCACTTTAAATTTTCATAGATGTTTCGATGTACCCTCAGCTACCGCAGATGACTTCATCCACATGACGTTTTATAGTCAGCAAAATCACTGCCTGTCGTCCTGCTAGTGTGTAGCACTAGAACGTCTTGAAGCAATGTGCAGTATAAAGCTCTGAATGGGCAATTTTTTTAGAAAATCAGCTATTAATTTAGGCATTTTGCCAATCGTGCTTATTCAATCGGGCACGATATACAATAACCATTGCGATATGGTAAAGGAGAATCTTGAATGATTAATATTTTTTTTGGTCGGCAAGGGCGACAGATATTTTTTTAATTAAAGTAATCCATCTTTCACCGTAATTGCAAAAATCTTAAAGCGATATTATTTTTTGTTTTAGTACGTCCAAATAATATCACTCTTAAATTTAAATTATGTATGGATATAATTGTTAATTCACTCGTCTACAGGCACCTGTGTAACCATTATTAAAACGATCTAAAATTAAATGCCAGTTACATAAAAAATTACATTTTTGGCAATAATATCGTACCTTTATTGCTAAATACAATGGTCAGCCACCTTCTTCTATAGATTTATTAATATGCTTCAATGCATAAAATTTTTAGATTCTTAGCCTCGTATCCTCAGGCAATCGTTCTTAAAATAGGCTTGTAATTTATCTATTTTAATATGTCGTATTTTATAAATGGAAAGCAAGGAAGAAGCATGAAATACATAGACCATAAAGGTAGAAGATTTCTTATTTTTACTTGTAATTCAAATATGCAATAAAATGTTTTTCAGATATTGGTTGAATTATTTTCTGTACGCCCATAGTTCAAATTGATGGTAGCATTTTCATATATGCTGTTGATTTTTTCGGTAAATAAATGTATGAACGGCGTTATCCGCAATTTCACGCAGTTGTGGGTGGCGTACCAAGATAAAATTTTGTCTCAGTATCACTCATTTTTTACAGTTTACAGAGACTATATTAATGAAATATATTGTTAAACAATTTAATAGCAGAATTTGAATTTGGAATTCGTCAAATGTCAATCGTGTCATGTGACCAACTTCATAATACAAAAAAACTTCAACATTTTTTAATGAGATTTTTATTAAGTATTTATTATCAATTTATAATGCAAAATAGAAAAAATGTATAAAGGCTGTTTCATAAGGCTTTTTTGGTCGACTCGTTCATATTTAGAAAACTCGCCTGCGGCTCGTTTTCTAAACTTGGACTCGTGCGACACCCAAATCATGCCTTATGAAACTCGTACTTTAATATACTATTATAAAAAATTGTCTAGTAAACCAACAAACGGATTCAAAAATCTTTGAAGATGCTTTGCTCAAACTACCACGACACTCTTATTATTAAAACTCACCTGGGTATCATCAGGTAATTAGCTTTCTAATATGTTGGCCCAACGAGCGGCATATCGTCACTTCCACAAACATTTACACATGGCAACACAGGGTCTATAATAGAACTGTTTCTACGGTTTTTTCCTACATGAACTTCGCAAAATTTTGGCCTATATGTAGGTATCTCAGCCGCTTTTATCGGTGTTTATTAAGCGACTATCGGGGGGTTGTATAGCCACGAACGAGGTAATCCGCGAACGTTGCTCTTTTTTCGGGGGCGCTTGGTCGACGTGCGACGCTGCCTACTTCCAACAGCAACACGAACACGCTTGAAGCTTAAAACGAATGCCGGAGCGACGAAGGTGCTGCAAAAGTAGCGTCTCCGTGACCGATTAACGTCCGCGATGACTAGTAGGTAAGTAACGTTGCGTCTGCATCGGTTATGCCCACGTGGGATTTTCGCGTGCATTAATTGAGCCTACTGCCGTAAAACGTTTTGCGCGAAAATTGCGCTGTTTTACTTACTTACTGTATAACTTTAGGGTTTTCGGGGAAGTTTCAGACGGATTAGGACGCAGTTTGAACGCAAAGGGTGACATTATGCCGCGTGTCCAACGACAGAGTTGACAGAAAAAAGGGGTTTTAATTGGTTTCATATTCCTTTCGTCTCACGCTGATTCCTCGTTTGCTTTCGAGTTTTCTTAAAAAATCGTATTTATTTTCAGTTTTCGTTTTTAGGTCAGGTATGCAAGATTTCTGAATGATCAGCCTATTTTGATAAAACCCGTTACTTGTCAATTTCGTTTCAGGAAAAGTGGGGTTAATCGCTCAGTGAGAGAATGAATAACTAAGGACTACCTGCACTTTGAGTGAGGAATTTTTCCACGACTTTTAATATCTATTGTAATAGAGCAAATATTGCTACATTCTCAATTACATTACAAATAAGTAGTGATGGATTACTACGATGCAAACTGCTATTTTGTAGCAAACTTTGGTGGTAACTTGTAACTGAAAGTTTAACAATAATTTGTGTATAGTATTATTATTTATATAAATTTGGGTGGTGATAATAACAAGGTTCTAAGATAAATACATAAAGGCTATATGTGTTTGATATTATAAATTCAGGAAACATTTTATTGTAAGAAACAGTTCATGCTTATTTTGTGGCATTATCTATGTATCATAGATGTTTTTTACCGTAAAAAAAATGAACTAATAAACATGAGAAAGAAGATTGTTCTAAAAATGCTTATATTTTAGTGGTGTGTTAAATAAATGACAAGGTACGCGGTAAAAAAAAACTAGAAATAACAAATATACGAACATCACATCCGCTTATGTAAATAAGAGAATAAAAAATAAACAGAATTCTCTAACAATTACATAGAAATAGTATTTTTGTCAAGCGCAGGTGGAGACAATTTTATTGCAAGTAATAATAATTATTTTGTGTAACAACCACACACAATGTAAGTTGGGTACAGGGTGTTCTATTTAAAATAATTGAGTTTTCTGCATTTGAAAATATATCACTTTGTTCCTCAGTTTTGAACACACTGTATGTTAGAATGTAAAGTGTGCGTACCGTTTCTTAGAGTTATATCTACATTCATTCTCACAGCAAATTTGGAGTCTGTACTTGCAGTATTAACCGACATATTAATTTCTCAATGATGCAATGATTATGAATAAAAAAAAAGAAAGAACTTAAAAACTCAAAAACGGAAACATGTAGCTATAGGAAAGCTAATGAAACTGACGTATTTATAGCTGTAGAATCCAAAAAGAATAAAAAAATAATCATTCTATTAAATAAGAAAGTGACATCCATTCCGGTCAACCGGAAGTGATAATTTGGTTAAGTATTTTACATTTATAGTTCCCAATCGAACATATACTGTGCCAAATCTCAATATAAGTAAATAATAGAACATCATAAACTTTAATGAACACATTACGTGAATATACCTGTACTAAATCGTTTAAAAATTACTATTCTTCTCAAATCTAACCTTGAAATATTTGAACTAAGAAGGTGCGTAAGGAAAGGCTGTTTTGGAATATAAGCACAATTAAAGCACTTTTGGATTATTTTTTATTTGAATCGAATTGTTTTTGTTAAAATATATTTAATACAACAATATCTTTACTGCAAAGCTATTAGCCGGTACTATTTCAGTTTCATTATGCCACTTTACAAAGACCTCTTTCGCAAAGAAAATTAAAAAAGAAAAGTTCGTTCACCTTCAGGAGGTAGAACTTGCACTGTCTATAGAATATCATACTTTTACGATCCCTTTACATAAGTACACACAAATAGTTAGGCCATAACGAGTTAAAACAATATTGTTTGGTCAAAATAAAGCGTGTTTTTCTAATTTAAATGTGCTGTATTTTTATTTTATCAACTGCTATGTGACATTTTTAAAAAGCAAAATCTGCTATGTGTTCTATAAATGTTAATATCGATTGAAAATTGAATATATTTAATTGTATTTTGTCACAAATCGTTTAATATCGCACATTACCGTCTAATCAATTATTTATGGGCTAATATTTAATATAACTGTAAAACTAGAGGACCTAATTAGTTTGTTGCTTCTCCTGTAAAATTTCGTAAAACCCACATAGCAGATTTTAACTTGACAAAGACGATATGTTGGTTGTATTTTATTCTAGTAGTAAACTTTGGTGGTAACTTGTAACTGAAAGACTAATTTGTGTATGGTGTTGTTAATTATATGAATTTGGGTGGTGATAATAATACAAGGAACAAAGATAAATATTTATTTGATATTATATATTCAGGAAATATTTTATTGTAAGAAACAGTTCATGTTTATTTTGTGTATCTATTTATCATAGATGTTTTTTACCGTAAAAAAATGTAAAAATGAACTAATAAACATAATAAAGAAGATAATTCTAAAAATACTTATATTTTAGTGGTGTATTATATAAATGACAAGCATACGCGGTAAAAAAAACCTTCTAGAAATAACGAATATACGAACATCGCAACCGCTTATATAAATAAAAGAATAAAAATAAACAGAATTCTCTAACAATTACATAGAAATAGTGTTTCTGTCAAGCACAGGTGGAGACAATTTTATTCCAAGTAATAATAGTTATTTTGTGTAAGAACCCCACACAATATAAGTTTCGCTGCTTAGTTTTTCTAGCTTTTATATCGATTTTGGTTAAGAAATACATATGCAAAAACACATAATAGATATCATTATGGAACTCGATCATTATAAAACGTAACCCCTTAGAACCTATTATTAGTTATTATTGTTACTTGTTACAATCGCCGTTTTATAATTGATAGAAAATGCCATTTTATACTTTTCCATTCAAAAAACTAATCAATTATTTATATTAGCATTATAGTGGTTGAATTATACTGACGCTATTCATTTACTGGTTTGGTTACATTTATATTAAAATTCAAAATAACCCAGTAGATGAACGCTTGTTCGTTCACTCAATCTAGATACCATTCATCATTTTTCAGTGCCAGTCAGTTTCTTCATTCAATTTATATTTCCTTAGTTATTCAAAATTCTAATATCTTTCAAATTTAGCACTTAAATATAAATTTGAACAGAGCAATGCATACGTTAAGTGAAATGGCCTCCAACCTTTCGACATTGAACCCGACAATCTCTCATCATTATGTGCATGTTATCGAACAGATGAATCACGAGTATAGTGAACCCAAAATGAGAAGTACATATTATGTCGTCATATCCGTTTTGAGCGCTGGAATCGTCGGAGGAGTCTATTATACTAGCTTTAGGCGTGTTCCTGTCACTTTGACAGAAGTATTTAATGTAATTTCTATCGTAAAAAGAAATCACCCCAACCACTAATGACTTTAGTTCCTTTATTCTACGTCGACATTACGAAGACGACATATGTACTTCTCATTTTGGGTTCACTCTACCTACATCCAAAAGTAAATAGGTATAGTGATCTCAAAATAAGAACTACATATGTCGTCATATCCGTTTTGAACGCTGGAATTGTCGGAAGAGTCTATTATACTAGCTTTAGGAGTGTTCCTGTCACTTTGACAAAAGTATTTAATGTAAATTCTATCGTGAAAAGATCATCCCCACCACTAATGACTTTAGTTCCTCTATTCTACGTCGACATTACGAAGACGGCATATGTACAACATCTCATTTTGGGTTCACTCCATCTCAGTTGTCAGTTGAAAATGCGAACACGTTTTTTAGGATTCCATCTCTGCACTAGCTGCAGACTTTTACATCATCAATACATTTATTCATATGCCAAATACAAGAGAGGGCATATACTAGATACTCAATTAAACTTTTATCGTATTGCAAGATTTCCTTGAGAACATTATTTGTAATACTTTAGTAAAATATCTACATAAAAACCTTTTTTGACAACAAGATGGCAGAACTCTTTTCCAAATATTAAATTCTAATTCAAAAATGTTTTGTCTCTTTCAACTTTTGCCAACTTCATCCGTGGATAACAATGTACACTAAATATTAAGTTAAATAAAATTCTTTCTAACATATTGCAATTTGTAAATTTCATTATTCATACTTACAGCTGTTAAACGCGAACTTTCGCAATATATCAATCAAACCATAACTTAAAATAAAATAAGATACGAACAACAACTTAACAAGTTCGAAACTGACTTCATTTTCATACCTTTCCACCGATTTTTTCGCACGTAACTCGCGGAAACTCCAGCCGTATCTCTTTGAGAATTTGCTATTTTTAGGAAATTCAATACAGACACACAGATATATATATATATATAGGAAACTGTTACCGGAGCTTTCGCTATAGCGCCCCAGCAGGGACCGGAATAAATCATTTCTGGAATTGACAAAATCGCGACATAACACGAATTCAACCCGACTCCTTCGCATGTGAATTCGAAACGATAATAGTTTTCGAAACTGCCAAGTTTAGAAGACACGAATTTTAGACATATTTATGCGACACGTATAATAGTTTTCCCGAGCTCTTGGGTAATTAAAATTCGACTAAAATAGCTTGTGTTTCTATTGTATGATGTGTGTTAGTATTTTTGTTTAATTTGGGAGGGTTATTTTAGTATATTAAGCCGTTCATTAATGAATAATTAATGAATTAGGTTGTTAATAATTGTGTGGTTAGAGTTGCAATTAAAATTGGATATATTTTCTGATTTATTGCCATTCTGTTATTCTTAGAAGGCCAATTTTATCTACTTAATTAGTACTATCACTACACTACGCAGCAAAAAGAATATGAAAGAAAGAAAATATACGATATACCATGTACTTTTAGGGGATAACGCAACAAGGCTCTAATTTGGGTGCATATTAAGCATTAAGCTAATAATATTTATTGCACTGTCATTCTCAACCACATTACCACCAATAGGCTCAATTTGCCAACTTGTGCACAATTTATAGACGTCTAGTTATAGTAAAATCATAAACATTTTGCGCAGGTTTTAGGACAGTGCCATTAATTTAAGCTAAGCTATTGTGTCACGCAATACCTTTAATTGTAACACTACTGCACGGAACATTAGGCCTGTTCCAACACGCAGTTTGCATGTGGACCCGGATCACGTAAACCAATCAGATAATAGTTTGGCATCACTACAGGTGATTTTTGATTTTGCCATTTGTTCATGTTTGAATTACGAATTAAATATCATTTAACTGTTTTTTTTTTTGACTTTTTCCAATTGTAAAATATCTCATTTTATTTTTATTTTTTTGGAAAATGTCATAGATCAGTGTCGCTTGTCTTTTTCAACATTCTAGCAAAATATGTATTTTTTCTTTTTACTCCCCCATTTTTGAACTATTCTAATGAAACACTTTAGATGTCCTTTTATTCACTCACCGCTCGAATTCTCGTAAGACTTTTAAATTGGTTAAATTAAAACTCCCAGCGCCTGTAGGTGTCCCGCAGGGATCCATTTCGGGGCCTGTGTCGTTTATATTCTTTATAAACAATATTATGGAGTTCTCAAATAGCTTCAAAATTTTTATGTATCTGATGATGCTCGTTTGAATGCAATCGTTGAAGATTATTATTTTTTAATATTTTTTTTCCCAGTTTTTCAGAAATTGTTTATGCAAAGTTTTCCCCTGATGTGAATTAATTACGTAGTTACTTTCTTCCAAAATATTTTATAATCTGTTACACTTCCTAGTCAACCGGAAGTAGTCATGAACTGTTAATTTAAGTGGAACACCCTACATTTTAGCATAAAATTCTATGGCGATTACTACTAAGGTGTTCCTGACGATATAAATATTGCAGCGCGCGCGCGCATGCTTATTTTTAAATTTGAAGTTTGGATTTTCCGCTGTGCCGACAGATAGCGCCACCTCTTAAGTCACGAGACTGCTAATAGAGGTCGTGCACGATACGTCAATTCGCGATGGAAATTTCTAGCGCGAATCCACTGGAACATTCAAGAAACAGGATAGGTAGATTTCTCCGAAATCCAGCGCGGCAAACATAAACACACGCGCGCGAATGGGGACGTGGCAGTTTGTATCTGAATGTTGCAGCGCAAAAGTCAAGTGACAAAAGCCACCTGTGAATATAAATCAGTTTAAATAATTTTAATATAAATTGCTTTAATAAGTATGTTTAGTCGTGTTTAGTTATTTTGTTACGTGTTGAAAACACCTTTTCTTATTTTATCTCTTTTTACGGACTGTTAGAACTCATTTTACTACTCATTTACCTATTCCGTCTTTAACTCATTTTAATACCGCCTATTTTTGTTTCATTTTTTTCAATCTCAAAGCATTGCGCACCTTCTCTTATTTCTCTAACTGTACACTATCCTATCTGAAATCATCTAAATTCATTGACCTTTACGAGTTACCGAGAATTTCGCTATTTACTTATTTTATATAACGTCACGTTTGACCTTGAAGTTGTTTTTGTAAATGTACCGCTTTATTTGTGACCTTTTTCTAAATTCTGAAATTGTCAAATTTTAGTATCTATTTAGATGCATTTGTTTGGTAACTTTCATTAAACTCCGTTCATAATTAGCTCCGAATTTATTCATTTTTGTTAATTGCTGCAAATTTTTTTGTGCGCACTGTACTTGAAACGTTAGAATTTTCGCATAAACACGAACACCTGCAAATTTTTTTTTAATCCTCGATACTCGGATCCTATTGGCTACTTAATGGCCAGCGCGGGAACTAGATTCCTCCCCCTTTCTTCACGACACTTACTCTCCAGCCCGCTAAGTGTGTAGACCTAACCGTCTAAGAGGCGACGCTCTGCCGTACCCCTTTTTGACCAAAATTACCCGTTCGGTAACCCCTGTGGGGGGATATCAGGTCAAAAGGAAATCACTCCACGGAAGCCGTTTTTGAATTATTGTATTTTGGCGACGAGAACTTCCATTGGAGCCCCGCTGACGCGGATCTCTCAAGCAGCGCATCCCTAAGTCGTACCTGGACTCGGGCTCTCTTCTTTCATCCACCGGCTCTCTTCCACTTCTTCCTCCCCGAGGTGTTTGGTGGCAATCAACCGTTTGTGCATTGTTTTTAAATGTAAGTTAATTTTAAGATTTATTTTCTTTTGTATTTGTAGTAACGAACTACCATTGGATTCAGAATAATTTAACGTAATTTTCGATTTTTTTAGTCTTTGCTCTCATTGTTCAATTTAACGTAACTTTTGAAATTATTTTAATTTTTGTTTCTTTCATCTTTTCGCATTAAAACAATGGTAGGTCGTATTCAATTGCATGCTCGATCGAGTAGGTAGATTTTATTTTCTTGTTTCTTTGTAATACAATTTTTTTTGATAATAACACGTCACTCCCAAAAGTTCATTTCGTGTATTTTTACTTTGTAATTATTTAATGTTTGGCTTCACCTAATCAATTGTTAATATAACTGTTTATATAGTTTTTTTCTGAGTTTTATTTAATTCAATTTTATCGTCCTTGGCGCATAAGTTTTTTCTTTTTCATTTAATTAACTTTTTCATTCAATTTAATTATTTATAAATCAAAATTCTGCAAGTACCAATCCCTTGTTTCCCCTACTGGAAAATAGCCATTCTGGGCTGTGGCTAAAGTACCGGGCGACAGCGTCGGGCCAAGGAAGGCAACAACTGACTCAACCCAGTGGCGCTCAATCCGACACCTCTCCGGCGCCTCACTGGCCGAAACGACTCCTATAGTCGCAGCGTGGGAAATAAATTATAAACGTTGTTTTATTTATCCCTCTTCCCCATCCTTTGGTACTTTGCAATCATTTATTTTATTTAATATCAATAATCTTTTATAAACAATATTTACTTTTTTTTTTATTATTCAATCTGGTCTCATGCTCTGGGAAATTGCTACTATTTAATACGCCCTGAGAATTCGCTGGTAGCAATTTATTAATAATTTGTGTTAATTTATCTTTCATAGATTAGAAGTGTGAACACACTGTATGTTTTCATATCTACTATAGGGGTTTTTAATAAAAAAAAATAATTAAAAAAAAAACGATATTTAGCAATTTATGGAAAAAAAAATGTGAAATCGAACAACTAAAAAGAGTAATGTGATTGCTCGTGTGCATGTCATCAGACGTTGTACAAAAATATCGCAAAGTAAAACTCCACCCGTAATGAATAATAGAAAAAATATTCCGATATGACGCGAATTTTATGTATGACTGTATAACTAACCAGTCCAAAACTTTTTAGACGATTTAAACACGTTCAATTGTCAATCACTCTATTTATCTACCTATATAGGTACAGAGACTCGTTATATATATCGTGCATGCACCGTAACTAGGTGTATAACATCACGTTTCGCCTACCTCGCGTGCTTCTAAATGGTACCGATGTGTCGTGACGTGTGCTGCAGGTTCTGATAGCGTGTAGCCACTTTGAGAAGTCAATCAGTTATACGGACGATTTGACGCGTGCGTGACTGGGCGTCCTAGGATTCGCACTTTAATCGCGGCTAATAATAATATCCCGTTAGTTAGGTCGAACGTACGTCACTGGAAGAAAGCAGTGATAGCTTGGAAGAAGGGGGAAGAGGGAGATTTGGTTAACCTAGTTTTTTTTTTATTATTATTTTAATTTTCGAGATATCGGAAGGAGTATAAAGACCCTAATGTGTAGGGTAAATGCGAAAACGCGCGTGGTTGTTCGAAGCTAGGGAAATGGAACGTAAAATAAATAAATTGCTAGCTATATGGCAGGTATACATTTATTATTTCTTTAGAATTTTCTATATAAAAGACAGCAAAGTTTACGGACAAAAAACTTTTATGCGTGTGCCTACAGTAGTTAAGTCTATTTATATTAGAATACACATTTAGCTGTTATTATATTTTGTGCTTCGTTTAATTGTGTGACAGACAGTTACGAGTGTCACGCATAAAGTAATTTGTATGATGCTCTTTACATAAACAAACAATACCAACACACGTTTATAGCAAAAGGAAAACATTTTAATGATACATTAATTAATAATTCTTCAAATAAAAGTAAAACTATGTGTGGCGATTAATATCAGAATTATAAGGAAACACAACAGTGAGATTGAAATGACAATAAATGGTGAGACACTACTATAATGTAAAGATGTAGCAAATAAATTCAATCTTGCCTTCACTTCGTTTAAAAATCTAACTCCTAATAGTAAACCAGTAGATCTTGTAGTTTTTAAACAAAATATTCCTGTAAACAGTAGCTCTTTCTTTCTTTCCGCTGTGACACGTTTTGATGTTTTCGATACAATAAGTAAATTAAAATCTACTGAATCATGTGGTTTTGACGTAACTTCAAATAATTTATTGAAACGAATTAAGTTCTGTGTGCATGTGACGTGTTAACATATGTGTCTTATTAACTTCTCTTTTCGTGTTCGACAATTTCCGAGTACACTTAAAGTAGCGGTGGTTAAACCTTTATATAAGAAAGGGATAAAAATTTCTTTGACAGTTATAGAGCTATTAGTTTACTTTCAAGTATTTCCAATGTAACCTACATGACGTTTGGACGGAGGTGTATACGTCCAACAAATTACAGCAAATCATCAAAAACAGTCAAATCAGTTTATTAATATTTTATTGATATTTTACAAACATTTCTTTTTTCCATTTTTGAATGTCAATGACAATTATTCATGTGCTCTTTTCAATTTAGTTCATTTTACATTTAAATAAATTTTAGCTGGTATCACTTAACATTAAACCTTTTTTTTACTTCTCAAAAGAAGTGGAAGGCAGACATATCAGTTCTGGCCATTTTTGTCTTGTCTGTCTTTGTTACATGTGTGAAATATTAAGCTTATAACATCTGAGTAAGTATCAAGATTTTTCCAATTTGAGAATGTTGCTTATCTAATTTTATTATTTATTTTGTGCCTTAAGCAATGTATTTTTCATTGATTGTGTCTTTTTCACAAATTTTTACAATTGAGCACATGGTGATTGTCATTTCCATTTTAGGCTGTAAGGGCTGTAAAGGCTGTAAAAGCTGTAAAGGCTATAAGATTTATAAGATCTGTACGATTTATAACTTCATCGAGGCTAGAAATTCCATCTACGTCAAATCACAGGTGTATGTGATCCACAGTGATACGGGATGTATCAAGAAATGTGAATAGCATATTATATTCCATAACACCTAGAATATAATTCCTTAAATCGACACTGTCCGAAGAAGCAAGGATGTTGTAAGCCTTTGGTCTTCGTCATGTGCTGTCCAGTCTAGTCCCCATAATCGTAATGCATGTTGTGTGCAACCATCCATCATCGACAACTAGAAACCTTATTTCAATTCCACCTAGAAGTAGTTATAATTGAAGATTGCTGTACTCATTATCTCCGATCCTACCTGTAAGTGTGAATACACCTGTTTATGGTGCGCCTATTTATATTTTTGCTTCGTAATGTAACTAGTTCCACTTTAAATATTTTATGCCTTCGATTTATTTAAATCAACTCAATTTTTTATTTTCCTTATTTTGACTAATTAACTTGTAAACCGGTAACAGCTGTTTATGGTAACTGAAACAAATGTTATTATTATTAGGAATTTAAATTACTGTTTGAACTTTTCAACTTACATATTCATATTTCATATTCTTTTGTTGCATTATATAACTTTTTAATAATTATTAGCCTGCAATTGTATTGCAGCCGTTCATAACCTGACTTTTATGTCATTTCATGGTTAGGCTTATGCATTTGTTTACGTTTGGTCACGATTCATACCAAGCATTTGGAGGTCATTTATCCTATGCTTCAATTACCCTAAATTTACATTACCTACTTGTTGTCTGTTGTCGCTGAATGCAATATTTCCATTTTCATTATATTTACTGTTATAATATTAAATTTTTTATACACTTTTATATATACACCATTTTCTAAATTTATTAAATTTACATTTAATGCTAACAGTTGTTGTTTGTCAATCTCCTGCTTACCTGACCACCCTGCTGTTAGTCACAGCTGGCGCCCTCACGTTTATAATATCAACTAACGAACCCCCAGCCGCGGATTATGAGCAGCCGGACTCTGCGTGCGTTTTTGTTCTTTTTTGAACAAGTCGTAAGTACATCTCCTTCATCAAAGGGGTGTACGTCGCACCAAAGTTATTGAAATAATTGTTGTTGCACAACTTTCATCTTTTTTTTTTTTAAATATAATCTTTTGTCTACTTACCAGCATGCTTATCTGCCTAATAAGAGTGTTGGTTTTTTTTTTTGGGTAATATAATTAACAGTCTTGATACGGGCTTAAATGCTGCAAGTGTATTTATTTATTATTCGGGTGCCTTTGATACTACACGAATTTTCGATTTAACATTTTACACTCCTATACCGGTTTCTTGTTTTTCATTACACATACATTTTCCTAGGTGTAGTTCTAAAAAAAAGGTCAACGCATTGGTGACTGGTACGTAGGCAACCAATTATACTAGTTATTTGACGTTTGACATTTCACCATTAATATTTTTTTTTTACTTAATTTCATAATTAAGACATATAAAATAACATAACTAAGGTAAACCTTTATTTCACAGGAAGTTTTCAAAATGAATACGCTGTTTGTGCTCTTATTTGATCACAATTTATGATCTGAATTAATTCTTTTTAAGATCGTTTTGCTTATTGCCTTGAAAGACAACGTGGTCATTTTTAAACTTGCTGTGAAATAAAGCTTTACTCTTATTATTTTGTTTTGCATGTAAACGAAATTAAGTAAAAAGTAATAGTGAATGTCAAACGTAAACGTCAAAGTAACTAGTATCCTACTAGTAGTAGCCTCTTCGCTGCTTACCAACGCATTCACAATTTTTTTTTAGTAGTACAAACTATGCTATGTTGTATGCAATAGTAATTGAAGAAGTTATATTGGCTTTATATCATTTGCTTTAGATATTGTTGATCGAACTTCAAAGAATTAATAAAATGACTTAAATTAAACTAACTATATTTATTAAATTCCAATCTATGCAAGTTAATGCAACGTTACCCTTCAACAATTACCGCCCGATTACAAGCCGTTCCTGGGCTAAGCGACGCGGGGCAATGTATATTTGATTAATTAAGGACAGTTGAGAATTGCTGTATATTTTGTTTCGTCCCAGGGGTTCCGACGCCAGCGCTATCTAGGGCAGCCCGCCGCAACCGCCACAATGCACTTGTTAATTTCCCACACGTTTTCCACATCTTCCGCCTGCCGGTGTTGGTCGGACGGTGAATACGTAACAATCACAGACAGTCACCGCTTTTTCTAAAGGCGTAAACACACTCGATTTACCTGCGAAATAGGTTGATTATTGTAAAATGGACGAATTGTTAAGGCAACAGCGCCATACACCATTCGAAGTGTATGCTTTATTTTTATGTATAGATATACAGAGTGATTCCCAGAATCCATCCATTAAAAGTGCTTGAATTCGCAATGATATCTCGATTTTGAAAGTTTGGGGTTAAGCATAGTTAGCTATGATCCATTTTCCGGTTACATCGAAAGTCATGGCTAACTTTGATATCATAAATATATATAACCTATATCTATTTTGTATTTTTAGATTCTTCTACAATTTCAAGGCCAATTTTATAAAACCTCTTCTTACTCTTATCGGTTACCGTTTTAGAGCTATTTTGACTTTTATGAAAAAAAGCACAAAAAAATATGATGTATT
Organism: Protaetia brevitarsis; assembly: GCA_004143645.1. NCBI lineage: Eukaryota > Metazoa > Arthropoda > Insecta > Coleoptera > Scarabaeidae > Protaetia > Protaetia brevitarsis. The sequence continues at coordinate 97,752 of RXPK01000298.1, forward strand.
GAAGGCTTATAATGGTTATACAGTAAAAGGTAGAGAATTTTTATGTTGACTGTGCAGGACATAGGTCCTCTATTATTTAATCAAGGAATAAAAGATAAACAAAATTATACAGGGCGTCCCACAATCTAGGTTTCATTTGGCGTAAGTTCTTATTACTAAAAGTATTTTATTTCTTTTGAAACGGCACGCGCTCTATATTCTTACACCATGTGATGTAGAATTAAAGATTATACACTCCTCTATTGAAAACTATAGGTGTTCTTATACCTATCTCTTAAGTTACATGATTGTAAAAAAATTACTTTCTTAAAACAAAATCGGCGTGCAATGATTTAAAGAAGTCTAAATATTCTTCTTCGAAGTAAAAGAACTGTTCAATCAGATTTTTGTTTTCCATTTATGTTTGAATATATTCGAATCTAAATTTTTGATGCAAGAGGAGAGAACATTGTAAAATTTGTCTTTATAACTACAAAATTTTGCCCAAAGACCCTACGCCATGAAGAACTATGTCCCCACAACAATAACCCATACGACATCAAAAAGTGAAATAATGGAAAATACAACTTTTTTAGAAACTGCGAAGGATAGGTTTCTCAGAAGAAACGTAATCCTGGCAAAATTACTTGTAATATTACTTGTTGTATAATTCACATTAGTCACGATAGTTCCCACTTTATTTTGGGATCAAGGAAAAACCCAAATATTTGGCAGTTCTGAGTTATTGATACTCGAAATATCTCTCATAGAGAACACCATTGTAGCAGATTTGGCTCTCATTTAGGGATAATCGATTCGATGCGAACCAGTCGGATTGTGGGCTACACATGATTTAATTAAGGCATCATTATAGTACTCAGACTTAACCAATATGGTGATGTAATCAGCAAATAATATGTACTTTTATGTACTAACATGTTCTGCGAAAAGTGTTACTGTATGTACATATAAAAAAATAGTACGAGCCCCGCACACATAGACGCCTGTGGGACACCAGCTACTTGATATTGATTTGTGAAATATGATCCAAAATAATTTAAAGAATGATAATCAAAATTATAAGATTTCAATTTATTGAGCAATATATCGCGATCAACGCAATCAAAAGCTTTGCTTAAGAAATCATGCCCTTATGCCTAGGTTACAACGTATCTGAATCAGCATTTCGATTTTTGGTAACAGCATGTTAGAATTTCACGGATTACATGGATAGCATCATATACAGGGTTATTATTGTATAGCATTTTTTAAAAAAAGGGGTAAAAGATATACATGAGCAATGCCTATATACAAAAAATTACGGTTCTATGTGCATGTTGTAATTTTCCAAATTTTAGAGCCCAAAATGTAGTTAAGGACGGCCCACATCTGTGTTTACCGTATGTATGCACATAAATCTGATAGGAAATGAATTTCAACCATCTGTAAGTAAACATCGAAAAAATTAAATGCTAGGCATAGTGAATTCATTCAAAGCAGATGTTATTTACACATGATTTAAACTGAGATAAGACGGAAACACCACAATGCAAAGCAGTCAGGTGTTTTTTTTGTTTTTATGATGTGCTTTTACCATGAACTCGTGTATCACGTAAAATAGTAGTACATTTTAAAGGTTAAATTTGTTTTAAAATAAACTTATTATGTTTGCAATAAAACTAATGTATGATTGTTAACTTTATGTAGCGTGTTTCAAATCTATACGCTGCCATTGCAACGCATGCATCCACTGCGAATAGCAAGTGCACACGAAAATGTAATCCCAACGTTCAAAGGGTAGCGACGACCGATGGTTCACTGGTATGCTAAATGAGTCAGGGCCGGACTCCAATAAAGAAAAATCATTTTCTCGGTACTCCGTGTACTTAGAACCGTAATTTTTTGTATATAGGTATTGCTCATGTATATCTTTTACCCCTTTTTTTAAAAAGTGCTATACAATAATAACCCTGTATACGATCTTTGGTAAATAAGGATTGGATATCAAAACTAATAAGCGAATCCAGGGGATCTACTGTTAGTCCACCCATCTGGGGAAGAAATGTTTAAAGTTTTAAATAAAATAATCCCTGTTTCCAGCGCAAAATTTCAGAATTATGGATAGAGATTTGTGGGGACTTATGATACTGTTATAACATTACCTAATATAGTGTCAAAGTATAGTGTAGTGCTATTACTTGTGAACACTAATGTACGTTAAATTTTAATATGTCCTTTCCGGACGAACCACCCGTATTGATTTATTATTGCCCTTAGTATTCTAGAGTTTATTGTACCAATTGTATAATTTCTCGTTCACCATTCTTTGTTAAGCGCAATATCTACTTTATAATTTAAAAACCTTTGCATTCATTTTAGAAACATGTTATACCAAATGCCGACATTCTGGATCCCCCAGAAATGTAATGGTTATATTGCTCTCGTGCCTAAATTGTGTCAGTTATGCTATTTCCCAAATCTTCACCTACATTTCGTGTTTTCTTGCCCGCTGTATCCAATTATACCATACCGACTTGATTTTCTGTTTGTTCATAATAGCCATACTACAACGAAAGACCACCCACGAATCAGTCGAACATGGCCTATCTTTTCCGATCCCGGCTTTTGAACGTTATAAATGTACCTTTTCGAGAGAAATTAAAGGTAGAAACCAGCGGGTTCATAACAGTACTAACAATAGGACGTAAGGGAACATTGGGCTTGCAAATGATGGGTTGAGTTTAAATGCACTGGAATCACTAGGAATCCAATTCAACTCGATTAAAATATAATTCCGTAATTCTCACTAATATATTGAAATCCATAAGTATGCTAATAACCTGAAACGTGATGACGGTTATCTCCTACACAACACGTGGAAGTCTTTCTTCGTTACCAAAAAACCCAATCACAACAGTCGCGCTTTTCTGACCCGAAACCGTCACTACCCACTAAACCGTGTAAATCTTTCTTTTAAATTAAAAAAAAAGTGGTTTGCAACTCTAATGGTTAAATTATTAATTTGTTTAATATTTTAGAGAACACACCGATCTAATGTACGAAGGAAGAATGAAACTACGTGAAAATACTAGCGGTCTTAATATGTTTCAGCAAACTCCGAATGAATGAAAGGAAAAGAAGAAGCCAAGGACCGGAAATGGGCCAATTCTGCCACGCACAATAACTTCTCAGACAGGTTAACTAATTGTAACTGGGTCAAGAAGCACACCCGATCGGTTATGATTAGGAGAGCGACCCTTTTTCCCCCGGAAGAAAAAAAAAAGAAAGAATCACGCCGCGTCGTCCCAGACATTATCCGTCCGTTGCGCGTCTTAAGGGAGGGTCGACCGACGCAACCCCCCCCCCCTCTTCACCCACGGCCCAAAACCTCGATCCGTCGACAAACCAGACCGGGCCATATCCTCCTGACATATCTCATTTCTAAAAGTTTCCATGTTTTCCCATTGCGTCTGAACCCCGACCTACCCCTACTAATATCCTTCCTAACTTGAGGAAGTTCCGAACGTTCTGCTACACGAACGCCGCTTCCCCCTCCCCCTCTCCACTCCTTGGCGTCGCTTGCCGCTCTTATTCGTGGGGCCGCCTTCATAAATCATTTTCGCATTGCCGTACGGAAGTTTTATACGAGTTTATGCCGCGGACGGTTGGCGTTGCTCGCGGATAGAGGCGCTACGATCGCGAGTTGACGCGCGAACAACAGGTGAAGCGAGAGGCAACGGGCAGAGGACACCTCGTGAGGATTGTGATCCGCGGTGGTGGTTTACGTGGACGGGAGGCGGAAACAAAGTTCCATTCATAAACTACTTTGATTGCATTAAGTGGGGAGGATGATGAAGAATGAATTATCGCTGTAGGATGTACCATCTTTAGCAAATTAAATGCGAATCTAAACTCCACAAATCTTCGATTGTCAATGCAATCGAAGCTACAGCACAATGAAATAATAATTAAAAATTATTTGCAAACAATTCTGAATTACGCAATACTTGCAGTTTCGGTTGCATAAATAATCTAAAATTTGTGGAACTTTAATTCGCATTTAAATTGTTAAAGATGATACAGTTGTCGTCAGAGTAGTTTAGACTTAGCAGTAGATTAATCTTTCAATATTTATAAAGATTTAAAAATGATGAGTGTTGGAATTTATGGTAGATTTTTTTTCCATTTAAATGGCTAAGTATCTCTTGTATACTTTCCGATATAGTAATATCGTGTGTGTTAAAAGTAGCACCCTGTATAACGTGTGGAATGCTTTAATATTCTCCTTTCTAAGGTTCCTTAAACCATAAAAAAAAGCATAAGACGTAAAATACTTTAATGTTCTCCTTTATAAGATTCCTTGCGCTAAAAAGAATGCAATAAGTCAATCTACCTTGAATTTCGTGTGATTCGTATGTAGAAAACACAAAAATGTATTCTTTGTTTACCTTTATCACGCAATAAATATAAACCTAAATCACATTTTAGAAATTCTCACGTACAATCTCACGCAGCATATCTTCCTTGACATACACACCAAATTTCATGAATCTAGATCAATAAATAAAAAAGTTATAAGCGATTTAGTAGATCGGTGGACCGTGCATTGGTGAATGGAATGCGGATCAACTTGGGGTGAAAATCGTTTTCGTGAACAGGACTCCACGCTCCTATCTCAGCGGCAATGAGGCAGACGAAGAACGGGCGATAGAGTGGGGATAAAATGGGCTACGACCTTGTCTATCATGCACGCCGCTATGTAATTTTCCTATTGCGTTTGTTACACGTTACATGGCAGACGTGAATTCCAAAACGCGTGGGTAGATTTAAGACAGAGAAGGTGCTGCTTGTCCTTCATACGCACCTCACGGTCAGTTTGTTTATACGTAGTAATAGTAAACTCAAAACAGTTAGGCGGATTTTAAAAATTCTTTCGCCTTTATGTAGCGGGCGCATTTTTTTCTTTTCTTATATTGAAGTTAATTTTTGTGAAAGGGTAGCGGAACTATTTGTTTTTCCAAGTACTGATGACTGTAAATATAATTTTGTTTGAGGAAAATCTAAAATTCACTTTTAAGAGCAGTAGTAATAGATACAATAATAAATATATTATATTAATAAATTGAAACGTTTTTATGTCAATTATTTTCGTTACTTTCGCAATATTTTTGATGGACACTGGGAGTTGTGGAAGAAAAAATATGTGCGATTTTTATAAGTGTGCCCCAAAAAGTTTTATACAAATGGAAAAAAAGTTTATCTTACATTTCACAAAAAAAAATATTCTTGATAAAAAGCTCTGCATGACTTGTAGATTCATAATTAAGAACAAAATTTTAAAATATTGACTGGAATACAGGGAAAATCAAAATAATGATTTGGAGTGAGAGTAAAATACGTTCAAACTGTAGTGAAGAGCAAAACCTCGATAAAAGAATGCATTTCACAACTGTCAGATATGTAATAAATAAATTCAAGAGTTCTGGAAATGTTGAAAGTAAATTTAGAAAGAAATATCAGGCATGGATTCGAAATGAAGATTATGAAACTGATGTGATGCTATCAGTCGTGGAAAATCCAAAATATTCAATTCGAGAAAGATCCAATTTATTAAATGTAAGTAAAAATACAGTTGCACGAATTTAAAGTCAAATAAATTTAAACCATACAAACCCCAATTTACCCATGCTTTAATAGAAAGAGATGCTGAACGAAGGTTCGAATTTTGTGCTCGTATCCAAGGAGGATTGGAAGATAACAGATTTATGACACGACAATTACTGTTCTCTGACGAAGCAACGTTTACGTCTAATCGTACAGTAAGTTTGCAAAATTGTCGATGGTGGAGCGATATTATTCCCAATTTCCATGTCCAAACTAGAGATCAATATTCATTTAAAGCTAATGTATGGTGTGGCATTTATAAAGAAAGAATTGTTGGACAATTTTTTTTTTTTTCGAAATAACATGAATGGAGAAAGATACCTACAATTTTTAAATAATCAGTTGTCTGACTTTCTTGATAAACTACCATTAAATGAACGAGGAAAAAATATGGTACCAACAGGATGGAGCACGATGTCACTGTAACAGAACTATTCGGGATTTTCTCCTCCACACTTTTAACGGTAAAGTGATCGGGAGGTACATGGAGTTTCCTTGGCCACCAAGGTCGCCGGACATTACCCCTCTAGACTTTTTTTTGTGGGACTACTTAAAATAAAAGGTATACCTTCAGAGGCCATTTCAAGATGTTGATCATCTTGAAAGACTCATTAGACAAACATGTGAAGCTATAACTCCAGATATGATTAGAAATGTCATACACGAATTTAATCAACGAACAATCACTTGTTTAGAAAGGGACGGTGGATACGTTGAAGTTCCGTAGTATTTACGTAATTTTACATGTTTCCAATAAAATTTATTAGTTGGGTATTATTCATTGTTGATAAATTGATAAGGAGGTTATCAATTATTTATTATGTCTTATTTATTTATCCAATCAATAATCTAATTAATAATTATCTTGTAATTTTTATCTGGGAAAATCACAAATCTAGAAGTGGGCATAATTTTTTGCTACTTAATAAAAATTTCAATGAACATTTTGCTCTCCACTACAGTTTGAACTTATTTTACTCTCACTCCAAATAATGATTTCGATTTTCCCTGTATTCCAGCCAATGTTTTAAACATTTTATACTTAATTATGGATCTACAAGTCATGCAAAGCTTTTTATCAAGAATATTTTTTTTTTTGTGAAATGTACAATAAACTTTTTCTCCATTTGTATAAAACTTTTTGGGACATACTGTATGTCAAGGATGTCGACAGATATAATTATGACTGCTATGTTCTCAAACAGATGCAGTTCCTAATATTAGCGCCTATTATTGTTCCAATACTATCCGAAATTTTTACAAGACCTTGGGAGTTGTGGGAGAAAAAATATATGCGGCTATTATAAGTATGGAGGTTTGTTTATAGATTACAGTAACAATAATACACAAATCTTGAAGGATGTTTAAGATATCGACGGATATAATTGCTACTGCTATGCGTCAAATCGATACACATCCTACTATTAGCGAAGTTTTTAAAATTCCTAATTGGTATCTGTACTTCTAGAATGAGTCATTTTGGGATCAAACTTTCAAAATTATTTGCTCAGAATTATGTCAAGTATTAGCTGTGCTAAGTTTAACCGCTTCTGGATTGTAATATTTAGTGCTCTTTTATTGAAAATTCCTTTAATTCCAATGGGAAAATTTACAAACTTTTGTGGTAAGACTGCGTGAGAAAAAAAACTAATATTAAAAAACTACATTATTTATATACACATGTAGATACACGCATCACACGCTTTTGTACGCATCCACAATAAACGGAAAAAAAGGAGAAAAAAAGACCTCGTGACAGCCACTCCATTTACAAATCTACGAATCCACTGTGTGCCCTGATGCCGCCACCGGTTCGTCGCGTTGCGACACGACCCGCAACAGTCGGGCGAGCGAAGAGGGAAGAAAAAAAGACTAATAGGATGTTGACACACCGCGCGCGACATCATCAATATATATCCCGGGCGGCGTCCTCCGTATTACCGGGTCAAACAAAAACATATCAAAAACAAAACAATAACATCGGTATCAATCAAAGTCGGCGATCCCTCTCTTTCGATATAGCTGTGTTTCGCGCCGCTACAGGGAGTGATGATGTTGCCAGCGCTAGTGGAGAAGGCTGTTGGAGTTGCCTAGAGCGCGCTTATATCCTGAGGATAACGCAACGGGTCCTGGCAGGATTCCGGGCGAATTCCGGGTAACAGGAGCGCATGAGAGAATGGAAGTGATCCGGATTCTCACTAGAGGGGTTGTGTGTGTCGTGTAAAGAGGAGGGTAGGTTTTTTTTTTGTTACAGATTCGAGGAATAGGATAAGGAAATATAGGTTGAACTAATTTAGATTTTTGCTAAAATTGGATAAGCGATAACTTTTTCATGTAAAACTGTTGTTTTAAAGTATGCTTTGGATCCATTTTCTTTTATATACAAGATCCTTCGATAGTGCATCAGTCCTCCATATCTCCTTTACGAATTAAATTGGGAACTTTATTCATGTGTCGACTTAGATATATTGTATTAAGAACATCCCAGACTAATGTAACAGTCACAGCGACAAATATTCCCAAATGCTATCTTAAACTTCATCATTTAAATACAATTTCTTTATAAAAATATACTCAAAAAAAGCTCTTAGTTTTTTGTGAAGAAACCTGCTTATGAGCGCTGACTAGTACAGAAATGTTTAGTTGCGCATCCGTAAGTGTTAAGCATAACAAAATGCCTAAGGTTCGAAGACGTCCAAATAGCTGACCAATGGTTTAATAATAATAATAATACTTTATTGTCGTGGTTTTCTAAGAAAACATTGACATTGTCAGTAGCAGAAGTCAATTAATAAACAAATATAAAAATACAAAATAAGCAGCTATATAATGAACACTGTAAACTTCTACTAAACCCCTCACTACAAACTGCACTAAATTGGACGTACGTTTCGATAGAAAAGCTATCATCATCAACAGAAATACTGAACTAAATAACTACACTAAAACTACCCTAATTTATACCTAAAAAGGTCATGGTACAATGATCACGGTCATGGCTGACTGCCGTCATGCACAGCCATGACCGTGATCATTGTACCATGACCTTTTTTAGGTATAAATTAGGGTAGTTTTAGTGTAGTTATTTAGTTCAGTATTTCTGCCGATGATGATAGCTTTGCTATCGAAACGTGCGTCCAGTTTAGTGTAGTTTGTGGTGAGGGGTTTAGGAGAAGTTTACAGCATTACCAGTACCACAGTTTGGAGTATTTTTGTTATAATGAACACTAATGATGTTAATATGTCAAATTGCTATCGAAAAATATTCTTCCACAGTGTAGTATGTGTGTGCCAGTAGATATTTCTTAAGTTCTCTTTTAAATTGAGTTTTTGGAGGGAGCGATTTTATATATTCTGGCATTTCGTTGTATATAATAGTGGCTTGATAAGTAGGGCTAGATTCATAAAATTTGGTTTTATCAGCTGGAATACTTAAATTATGGCAGCCCCCTGTCGTCATACCGTTAAATATATCATGATTTTTAGCAAATTCGCTTTCATTATCTTTATAAAACATTAAGACTTCATAAATAAATAGACCAGCCAATGGCAAAATACCGAGGGCACCAAACAAAGAATGACAGGGGTGCCTTTGGGTGCAACTCCCATTATAACTCTAATTATCTCTTTTTTTGCGTCACAAACAACCTCCTCGCAGATGCAGTGGAACCCCAGAAAACAATACCGCAGCGAAGCCTAGATTTGACGTATGCATAATGGAATAATTTCAAAGAGTGTAGACTGACACTACTTCGCAGTGATCTAACAGCATATACTGCTGAAGACGTTTGAAGAAGATAAACCTGTTACTAAGCGTACACAATATCTCCTCATTCGAGCATTTGGGTTTTTTTCATACCATCCACGATTGGTACTTTCTTTAACTGCGAACCACTGTCATCAACGCTTGAACTGGTGCAGAGAACGGCAGCATTGGGAGGCAGAATGACATAATATCGTGTTCAGCGATGAATCGTAATTCTGTCTAGGTACGCACGATGGCTGTAGAAGGGTACGACACCGACGTTAGGTTTGCTGTTGAGAGGCATATACACAGGACTCTTGGAGTTATGGTGGGGGGAGCTATTGCTTACGGTAGTCGATCATCACTTCCCTTTATTCGAGGCAATATGACAGCTGCGTGTTATGTTGATGTTTTTCTACAAACCGCTTTACTACCTTGGATGGCCGGCCCCACGCAAGATAACGCAAATATTGCTCGTCGAAGTGTAGATGTTTTGCTTAATATTAGATCCTTGTGTTTCATTTTAAATAGCCATATTGCCCACAAAAAAATAACCTAAAAAAAAATCATACAATTGTTCAAGATTGGCTAATTAATTAACCGCTTTGACCGAGCTATTTCAATATTTATACCAATGCGAAAGAAAGTGAATGTCATCAAATGTTCAGACCACAGAATTACCGGTTAATATAACATATTTCCTATATAAAATATTACTTTTTTTAAGGAATTGTCAAAAAAGATCAAATACACATAAAATGTATAAAGCTAGAGACAAAACATAAAAAAATATATAACATTAGCAACTCACCGTCAAGAATGAAAATTAAGATCACAGGCGCGGTGCGTTAAAGTATTCGGCTAGGTCATAAAAAACGTGATTAAGTAAGTACGCTTTCAAAGCACGCTTAAATGGAAAAAGGCTTGCTATATTTTTAATCTTTTAAATGAGAGAATTATAGATTTTGAGACCCATGCATGAGGGCGGCTTCATGGCTATATCATATTTATATTTATAAAACGGTATGTAGAAATCTCTGTTGTCTAGTAACAGCTCTTTGTCCTTGACCGACTCTCTGAAAACTCTCTTCTATTAAATATGTAAAGTAAAATTTTTAAGATAAATACATTTGTCAAAGTTACAAATCCGGACTGCTAAAACACAGAATCCTCTCTTGGATCGTGAAGACGCCCAGTGCTGAGGTGGACAATTCCCACAAATAAACTTTATAGCTAAGCCTCGATTCGACTTGATACAAAGCCAACATTTCAGTCTCCAGTAAATACATTTGCCAGACTTCTAAACAAGCAGCATAAAGAATATAATTTATTAACAAGATTCGCGCAATGCATCTTCCAACCAATCACCAACTTCTAGCACCAATTTATGGAGGCGGGAATAGGTTTACATTAGAAAAACAACACGTGCTATCGGAACTAGGTTCAAGGAACACATAGCAAGTCATTGCTATGGAAGGCTTGAATCATTCGGCGTTGCACAACATATAAACGATTCCGGAGATAAGATTATAATAAAAAAATCTTGAATTAGTGAAGAATGTACAATCACCATCACAAGAATTAAACGCATACAAAACTAAACTTATGAGAAAAAAAAATCCAAATAAGTTGAGTTGAACCTCTTCACTGATAAATTTTGATAGTTCACACTTGTCCTTTTCTTGATAATCCCGAGAGTCAAGTAGGCGTAAAAAGAACTTGGAAATATTGTCCCAAAATTAAAAGAAAAATCTCATGTAACGCGAAGTGATCGGATATTTTAAGTGTCAACGATAGTATTAATCTAACACATTTATGCTTAGCACCCATTCTCATGTGTTCACCTTACTGTATGTTTGTGTTTTGTATTAGTCCTTTGATACTTTTTCAAGTTAGAAAGTGTAGCAAGAAAAATATTTGCCGAACAAACAATTTCCCAAATTTGAATGGTTTATTTGAAGCACTTCTAATGCTTCATTTGTTTTTCAACCAATGCCATTGGAAGAGAAACATTTTAATTTCATTTTTTTAATTGGTAATTTTCAGTCGAAAAATGATAGTTAGGTGCCCCCTTAACTAGTATGGCCGTAAGCACTATGACCATATTATTTTTGTTAAAGTGTGTAGTGCTTGTTTTGAGTATTCTTTTGTCTTCAATCGCATATCATCAAAAATAATTAGATCCTTTAGCTTTACCACATTGAATTGTGACATCTCCATTCGTAAAATGATAGTTATTTGTGTCATTAGACCAGAAACTACAGTTTTGTGAGTATGAGTACGGTTTATACAAGTACGAATACTCGCAAAAGAGTTTCTGGCCGTGTGATACACAATGTTTTTTGGGCCGACAAATCTTAATTCTGAGTTGAAAATAGAAAAGAAATTTTGACATTAGGGAGTTGGCAATACAGATTGGCACACATGTTACGTACCTTAGTATTTTGACGTTTCCGAGAATAAGGCATTTTCTGTAATTTTCTTTCTAGTTCAGTTTAATATCTACATATTTATCAATAATAGCTGTATTCTTTTTACCGTCTGACTTAGCTGGTCTTAGTTTTGGGAGTTCAGCTACGAGCTACTCTCTAGAAACGCAGTTAGTCGGCTGGTTTGGTCATTCGTAATGAGTAGCTTGTAGCAAAATTAATAATAAGACAAGCTAAGTCAGACCGTAAAAAGGATACGTCTAATAAGTGCAATGAAGACACCAATTCATCTTAACAAGGTTGAACAGTAGCTTAGTGGCAATTTATTACACATCTGTCATGTGAATCTAGTGTGGTCAACCTTTAGTGACATTTTTGCCTGCCTAGGCAGGAAAACTACCGTTTTGGCCGCTTTGAAGTACTGCAAAATGGTGTTTCTGACGCCGCAAAAAATAATTGAAGACACGAGTGAATGAAGGTGTTATGTTACAAAATCAAACTTTTTCAGAAATTAAGTTTTTTTGTGTAATTTTTCTCAAAAGTAGTGTAACATAACCCCTTCATACATTCACAAGATTCGAGTGTTCTTGAATTTCTGGAATTTTCGACGATGCTATGTGAAAGATGAGTACAAAACACCTTCATTCATGCAAAAAAGACAGTTTTTAAAATGCGACATAGCGCCTTCATCCACTCGTATCTTCAATTATCTGTATCGCTAGGCCAGAAACTACAATTTAACGAGTATGAGTACGGTTTGTGTACGACTACTAAGATTTTCTGACCGTGTGATATATACTATTTTTTGGGCTGACAAATCTTAATTTCGAATTGAAAATAGAAAATAAATTTTGATCCTAGGAAATTGACAGTACAGATTTGCATGGATGTTACATACCTTGGTATTTTGACGCTTCCGAGAACAAGTCTTTTTTCTATAATTTTCTTTCTAGTATAATGCCTATTTATTAATAATAAGTGCAACGGAGACACCAGTTCATCTTATTGTTAGTAAGGTTGAACAGTAGTTTGATAACAATTTATTGCACATCTGTCATGTCGAATGTAGTGAGCCAACCTTTAGTGCATTTTTGCCTGTCCTGCTTTGAAGCAATGAGAAATGAGTGTTTCTGGAAGTAGACGCAAAATAATCATTTATATCGCTAGCCAGAAACTACAGTTTTTGCGAACATGAGTACGGTTTGTATACGAGAGTTTCTGTCAGTGCGATACACACTATTCTTTGGCCTAACAAATCTTAATTTTGTCGAATTCAGTGTGCCAATCTTTAATGACATTTTTGCCTGCCTAGGCAGAAAGATGGTAGCTTTCCTGCCGCTTTGAAGTAATGCTATTTTCAAGAAAATCTGTTCGTAACGTCTACATTTACAATGACCTCAATTATTATCAACATTCTAGTTATTTTTGTTTCAGCTCGAAACGTTTTGTACGTATTCTTCCTATAAGAGTGAGACATAATTGGATCTAATCTTCAATCAACACATCCACCGGCGAACTCCATCAGATCTTCCGTCTCGAAAATAAGTAATTTTTCCACCGTCCCCCAATTATTATTATTATTAATCCCATCCTACATACATAGGCAGAGAATAACCCCTGATGGGTGCGTCCACACGCACAGGATATGCAAACGAAGTGACGAGCCTTCCCTGGCCGGAATGACCAGCGGCCGTAGGCTTCTAAACTTCACGGGGGGGTGCCGCTGCGCGAGGGGGGGCCGCCCGAGGAGAGGGAGTGGTGCGGGGAGTGGACGGCGCCTGTAAACTTTCGCTTCTCAAAGATCAATACCTCCACTAGGCGTCAGCGGTGGCTTATACTTGGACTTGACACTGCCGTAGCATCACCGATTAGATATTCGTGCCCGGACCATGTTCCTCTCTCTGCCTATATACTCTCCCTGGCGTCCCGTCGCCCCCGCCCCGTATCTACCCCCTTTCCCGCTCTATCCCCCTTTATACGGCCAGCTTCCATCGGGGAGCGGCCACCTTTCGCCCTGCTTACTATGCGAAAATATCCACACACAAAGATTGGTCTTGCATAAGTCAGTTGATAAGAGGGCCTCTGCTAGCCCCGTCCTGTCCAAGAGACCTTCTAGATTTTGTCGTTTCGGGATGATTTCGCCCTTTTCCGAAGATATATAATCTGTTTACGTCCATTTTCTCGGCGAAGACACTCATTATTTCTAGTTAGTGCGAAGCATGTCGATAATGTCCTTGGGTCGTTACAACCTGAAAATAGGGTTCCATTTGTAACATTGAGTTTGGTGTTTCTTATAGACATTCCTTTGTTTTGCAGAACAAATGGCCCCGGCATTTCAAATTTTCATTTTTTCTTTCTATACTACAATATTTAATTAATTTCAATAGATTCGATTCAAGATTCAATGTTTAATTATCTAAACCATACGTGAAGCAAATAAGGACCTAAATGTATCAAAATTATCAAAAATGACAGCAAAAGCTGCAGGTATTGTATTATATCTATTGTAAGAATTTGAAGACACGAGTGGATGAAGGTGTTTATGTTAAAAATCAAACTTTTTTCAGAAATTACGTTTTTATGTAATTTAGTGTAACATAACCCCTTCATACATTCACAAAACTCAAGTGTTCTTGAATTTCTGGAATTTTTGATGGTGTTATGTGAAAGAAGAGTACAAAACACCTTCATTGATGCAAAAAAGACTTTTAAAATGCCTTCATCCACTCGTATCTTCAATTATAATAGTATTAAAATATGTTGTCTAGGCTTTTCAGTATATAAAATAAAGAAGGAGCATATGGAAACAGGATTACTGTTGTCAGAAAGAAAAAAACCTGGCAGAGCAAGTGTTGTTGACCAAATGAATGAAGAAACGAAAGGTGCCATTCGTCGTATAGTGCACAGTTATTTTCAAAGAAATGAACTACCAACATTAAATAAATTAATAGTTAGCGATTCAAGCAGATGATAACGTACCAATATTTAGTCGATCAACATTATACAAAATTTTAAAACAAATTGGTTTCAGATTAAACAATTATAAAATATTATTAATGCGTTTATTTAATTTTTTTGGTATAGGTATGTCACACGTAGCAGGAAAAGTATGCTAAATGAAAAAGCTGAAATAATTATTTGGCGAAGAAATTATTTGCGTCAATTAAAAAAGTATAGAGAGGAAAATCAAGAAGTATTTTACCTTGATGAAATTTGGATAAATACTGGGTATACTTCTTCGAAAGTTTGGGTGGATGAAACAGTCAAACATAAGAGGCAAGTTTTTGTAGAAGGCTTGTCCATAGGTCTAAAAAACCCATCAGGAAAGGCCGAAAGATTTATAATAAATAAACATATAGGAAGTGATAAAGGTTTGGTTAACGATAAAACTTTTAAATTACTGGTTTTTTCACGAATCAATAAAACAGGAGATTACCACATTGAAATGAATTCTGAAATATTTTGTAAAAAATGGTTTTTTTGACATTCTGCCACATATCCTCGAAAAATCAGTGTTTGTTTGAGATTATGCCAGCTACCATAGTAGGCAAAAACCAAAAAAGAAATACATGCACATCTTCAACCAAAAAGCCTATGCAGGAGTGACTTTCCTCAAGTAATAGAGAATTTTCTGAAGAGATGGTGAAAGCGGAACTATTTCAATTAATTAAGTTGCACAAACCAAGTAGTAGCATTTCCTATGTGGTTGATGAAATAGCAAAATAACAGAAGAAAATCGTTTTAAGATCACCTCCATATTATTGGGAGCTAAATCCTATAGAGCTCATTTGGGCTTCAATTAAGGGAGACGTATCCAGAAATAACACAACCTTCAAACTACCATATATCAAAGTACTATTTCAGAATGCTTTGAGGAAAGACACTGAGCATATCTGGAAGAACGCTGTCGATCATACAAATCAAAAAAAGAATTAGAAAGAAATGTGAACAGCTGATATCGCAGCAGATGCAGCCACTGACAAACTACAATTTACAGTAAATACTAGAGATTCGAGTGAAGAACTTTCTCTGTCTAAAATGTCAAATGAAGATTAATTATTTGTGGATACATAATTATATATTTTACTTGAACTTTAAATGAAATTCTTTTCTTTTTAATTACTTATTTTACTGTACCGTGTTCTGCTATAAACTAACATAGATTGTGGCGAATTTTCTTGACAGCCAGATTAAATTTTCCTCCTTTCTTTCGAAAGGTTATTTCCACTGTTGCCAAATTCTTCACCTACTTGGTGTATTAGATACTGTTTTGTATCCTACATATATGGAATCAAAAAATAAATATTATTTAAAACATTTTTCCTTCCAGCGACCTCTGTGTTTCTATTGTATAATCCGTTGTACCTTAACTACATTGACAGCTATCATACAATTTAAAGAGACATCTTTTGGAGTAATATTACACAAGAACGACTGATAATCAATTATAAACGATTGCAGTGCCGCCATCGTTTCATTTTTATAATCAAAGCCTCTTCTTAACAAAACTATGGAAATCCATTTTTGTCTGAACAAAATATAATGATAAATATATCTTTGGCGCAATTTTTATCCGTGTCAGCATATCGTATTATTTATACCATGCTTAGAATCATGACTAACTACCGTGTGACTCGATCAACCAATTCAACCACTTCAATGTAATTTTTACGTATAGTCCGACCACCCCCGCTTTCTTCCATTAGCTTTAGAGACCCACAAATCGTCTGAAATCGGAACGCTCGCTGATTCTTTGCAGAAATAAATACAAAACGTGTTTCGTCGCATCAAACCATACGAATAGCAACTTTCTGTACTTAAATGTGTGTGTATGTGTATTTATCGGTATTTTTACAGAAAATAAAAGCTCTTTAATGATTAATTTGTAATTTGCAATAGTAGAGCCATAGCTTCGCGGTTCTTATAATATAACTAAGGTACATTCGATCCATTATGAAATAAAATCGCATTATAGCTATTACTAAATACATGGTTATGTCCAAATTGAGTAATATTTAGTGATAAGGAAATCAGTAGGTAAGGAAACTCAATCACAGTCACAGGTTATTGGCTGATATGTTTAGGCTAGCCCTCTTCAGAGTCTCTGCTATGACACGGCTCTGAAGATGGCTAGTCAGCCGAAACTTATTAGCCAATAACCAGTAAGTTTGATTGAGTTTTCTTACCTACTGGTTTCTTTATTCTCCATGCGGATACATTCTGGATTTTTTTTTTATAATTAATTTCGTCATCATCGATACTGAGCGACTATAATTAATTATATATCTATTGCTGTGGTCTGGCACCCGGGTTTCAGGAAATTCAAATTTCTATTTTTATTCATACCAGATTACCTTTATCAATGCAATGATAGAGTTTCCACAATTTTAATATTTTATTTTGAAAAGATTTTGTTAATAGAACTGTTTGGTAAATTTAATGTAATTGTTCTGTTTAAATTTAAATTCATTCAGTTGTACATTTTGCATGTACCATTATTGTATATAGTTCATTGTAATATTCAAGAGATTTTCTTTGCATTTCATGCGCTGCTTTGGCACGCAATTGTAAATTGTTATGTGTATGCGATGTTTGGGCCCCTAAAAGGTAGTTCCTCAAACGATGCCAGAGTAAGTATATGTCTTTTATTTTCTTTGCTGCCATTTTTGGTAAATTCATTTTTATTTAAAAATGTAGATCGTTTTATTTGAAATTTTCTCATCCTTCAAGGAACTCTTTAATTAATAATTGCTGTTGTATTTTATTGTGTACACAAGTCGGATGTAAGATCAGTTATTATATATTGTTCTAGAAGATACTGTTTTTTTTTTTAGTTTAAAGAGTTTATTTTTCCGTTTCTAGTTTTCAAATTAGTTTTTTTTAGTTAATCACCTCGGTTTAGGTGATAAGAAGCTTTGTGCTTGTGATTAAATTTCAATTATATTTATATACTTGTTTTGTCCACGTTTAAATTAATTTAGTGTGTTGTAAATTTTGAAACCACGTGGATTTTTTTGTGAAATAGGATTTTTTTCTAGAACAAATTTGTCTTTTGTTTGTTAAAGGATTTGCATCGTCCTTTTTAATTGTAGAGTCTAATGCAGTTTTTGTTTTTGGCCAGAATCTTAAATTCATGGTTTTATTTCTGCATAATTGTATTTAAATGTTTTTTTTTATAAAAATAAATTTAATGATTGTTAATGTCATTCAAAATTTCAGTTCTTTTATTTTTGATTACTTTCACCCACATTTTATTTTTCATGATTAGTCCAATTCTGAGAATAACCTTGAGGTTAAGTCCTCTTTTGAGCCCTTTATTTTTATCCGCTGAGCTAGTAAATTTAAATTTTCATTTTTTTTTTTTAGTTTTCCTTTTGCATTTATGCTGGTATCATCAGTACACAGCACTATGTATCGTAAACTAGGTCATATGGTCTAGAGCGTGTGGTAGATACGCGATCGCAAAGGGGAGACATTAAATCTGAAGTGCTCTGTACCTCTATCCTAAGTTTGGTCAGTTGGGGACACGTTGCATTGTATGCGCCTGCGTATTACCCTTGGCAATACTTACAATTGCTTGGTTAAAAATCTAAAAAAGATTTACCAGAAAATATACATATACCTTGTAGTAACCTCACAACTTAAAAAAAAAATGCAAGAAGCACCCTTGGGGATAACGTTGTTTAGATTTAGTTTCGCGAGGATAATATCACCCGACAGGTGATTTCGATTTCAATTGACCGCCCCGCCGAAATACGATTTTATTTTTAATCCCGATCCCGACCCGAACACTTAACAATACGGCCCCCCCCGATTTAATAATAACGAAGAGGACCGTCAGAGAGAAGGGTGCATTGCGCTGCGAAATCCGGGGCGGCACGCCTCTGTCCTGCGGAGAGAGCGGAGAAAGTCCTGCGTCCGGACGGAGAGTGAAAGTCCTGCGGGAAGTGTAAAGTGCGCGCGGGACGGACAGGAGGGCGGACGGGCGGGGAAAGAGGGGGCCGGCGGAGGACGAAAGGCTCTATCGATCCCGGCCACCCTCTTACTACGCCACTCGCCCTCCCCCGCCCTCTTAGGCTACCCCGCGGACACTCGGCCACTTGCTTAGGTATTCATATGCCATGGAGAAACTACTGCCTACCTACCTATCTCCTATCTCGCTCTAATCCCGGCGATTCCACCGCGTTTTCTTTATACCTCCGTCTTTGTCCCACCGTATCCAATTTGCATGTGCGTGTATGTGTCCCCTAACCCCTTCCCCTCATCCGCCCTGTTTCACCCTCTAGTCCACCGCCTCCGGGCCTTGTCCTTCTTCTTGTGTGTGTGTGTGTTTGTACGTGCGTGTGTGTGCTCTCTCATTTCAACAGCGTCCTCCTGTCGAGGTCCTGGCGACGGACGCCTCGCCGTACCGTTTCTCCGTTGCAATATAGCGACGTGTTATACAACCCTCTATACATTATATGTCCCGGCGAGTATTAACCCTTATTGTGTGTCATCTGGTCAGAAAACTATCGACACATACAGTGGCACGGTTTCCGGGGCGCGCACGACCTCTCCGGTCGCTTTGACCTCGAAAAGAAAGCGAAATTCAAGCGGCGCTGGAGCTCTCGAATATAGGGGCTTTTGTGTTGTGCGTCCGCGCTTGGACTTAATTGGAAATATTTTAGGTTCCGGGTTGGAGAGTGTAATCTCGCCCGATTCGTGAATGGGTTAAAAAGAAACATCTCGAGATGTGCAATATGTTGTAGAAGCTCTTGTATATACAATTTAGTGTAGGAAAGTTCCTTTGTTTCTTGGTTAAAACTCCTTTGAGTTATGTGTATTGTAATGGTTTAATCAATTAATATTATTTAAGTGTAACGTTATTATTTTACTTTTAAGTATTTTAAAAAATTCCTTTTGGTTAATTCCATTACATAAAGATTCGCGAAAGTTCACTGGGTTTTGTATAGAAGGAGAAATATTCCAATACTTTGTATGTCTGCATGTCCGCAGGATGATATTACACTGCGACCTAAAAGATCTATTATGTTCCCTATTCTTGCTGTTTTACAGCTGGCCTTCCAATCCCATTTCTTTCAGAAAGTGTAGGATACAAGAAAACCCCAACTTAAGTAAGTCTTTCTCTTCGATTTCACATGCTCCCAGGTGCAACGCCCTCGAGTTGCACCGTGCTACGCAGTTTGAGAGGAGGTGGATGGGTGTTTCATCCTGTTCCCCACAAAATCTACATTCAGATTCCTTTTTCAATCCAAGCTTACTCAGGTGTCCCTTCGGTCTACAATGGCCTGAAAACATTCCTGTTAATTATACGAACCTTGTTGATACATTCTGTAAACCTCTTCTGGTTCTATGTTACTAGAAGAATTTTACTTTGCCTCATGCCCTGGAGATTGTCCCAATAATTAGATTTTCTCTGCTCCATTTCTCTTTTCAGTTTCTTCAGTATTGTATTGCCTACTTATGCCCCAAAAAGTTTGGGCCCTATAAAAGGCTGTTGCGAGATTATCCGTTATCTCGTTTCCTTCCACTCCTGTGTGACCCAGAACCCACAGGAAGGTTACTATATTTCTTTTGCCTAGCTCGTTTAATTTTCTTAGACATTCCCAGATCATCTCGGAACTGATTTCGTGTGAGCTTAGCGCCTATGATCCTGCTCGTTCTTAAAAGCTGTTGAGTTAGCGGTTTTGTGTTTATTAAATCTAATGCACTTCTCTAACAATCATATACAATTTAAAGTTTCGTTAGTTTTCAGTTTTACCATAAAACGTTTCACGTTCACATAAAATATATTGTTTAATTCAGCAACTACACATTTAGAAGTATAATTATGACTTTAAATATCATTTTCATTAATTTATTTTAATCAAGAGCCACATCACATCCTTTAATTTATCAATAATATCAAATTTTCGAACATATTTATTTGTGCATTGCTAGCAAAAAATCTTAGGACAACCACTTTCAAAATTCTAAAATTTGCATATTGTAAGCGTGCTCCGCTGTCATATACTAGACATTGACAATTTATTTCTTGCATCAATTTCGGTAATCGTGAAAAAATATTGGATTTAAAAACTCATTCCTACCCATTGTTTATCAGATGGAATTAAGGGGGTACTGTAGCTATGCAATTGCACGACCTCAGTAAATCAAATCCTGCGCTATTATTTTATCGAATTATGACATGAAATAAAAAACCGTGTGTTCTGTAAAGACGAATAAGGGTACCTACAGACTTCAATTTTATCAAATAAGTTCCGTTACTTCGAGTTAAATGGTTAAAGTGATCTGTTTTTTAGAAGCATATAACAAATATTTTATACTGAATAATCGAAAATGCCCGGTGTAGGTACTTAAATTGAACAATGCATAATCTAATGATGTAAAATAATATATTATATAATCGCCATTAAGGGAGAAATGTTTGATCTAAAGCACTAATGTTTTACTAAAAATTCAATACATATTGCATATCTTACAGGCACTCAGACTAGAGAGTAGTATAGCCCGTCAGCTTGGAATTTACGCATATGTGTAAATTCAAACGTACACTGTTAAAAACCAAATCATGTGTTTAGGCGTAAATACCAGACAGCATTTGCGGCCTAACGTGTACGTTATAATATATGTATACTTGTGTAATATTTAGATACTTGTATTTTGATTCACCAACTGGACAAGATTCTGTAGGAAGAAACCAACTCACAAGAATGAATAGTGAATTAATTTGGTGTTTGGCTTTCACCCCTAGGTACATATACTATTTCGATCGTAATGTTTAATTTGTTTTTCACTTTGGATCATTTGAAGGTTAGTTATTATTAGTAGAAAACCTACCGAATAACAAATTGCGTCTTTCATAAACTGAGTTTAAAATATAGTTTTCCTGTTTGTAGCAAATACTTTAGAGATTTATTTCGATAATATATGCAGATTTAACATGAAAGTTGTTTCGGGTTCGCCAATTCATTCTCTCTTATAAATGTCACGCCAAATTTAATAATTTCCTATATTTATTAATAAAATAAAATAATAACAAGGTAACTATGAAAGACAACAGAAACAACTTCTATTGCCAAATTGAAAAAAAAAATGAATTGAATAAATATAGTACGTAATTTTATAAACACATACACAAGATATTAAAGTATGTACCTAGATATAATAATATCACCTATCTAAAGTCTTTTATGACTTTCTTCTTTGGAAATTGTGGATTTATAACTTTCTGGAGAAAACATTTGTCAAAGAATTTTTATAACCGCTATGCAGTTGTATTTCACGTTGTAGTGGTTTTGCCCTGGCACACATACAACAATATTTATTTCGGATTCCAATAAACAATATCTTACCAGTCCTTTGACCTACAATCACGCCGACACCCGATAAAGCACGGTCGTCGACTTTATATGAGCGCTTACTCTATGCTCCGTCCGCAATGACACTTATTACAGGTATGTTATCAGGATCTACTCTGCCTTCTTCTAAAACAATACGAGCCTCTTCCTTTCCGTTACTTTCTATAGTTTCCCAAGCTGTCTCAGTAATGTATTCACTTAAAATTCTTTCGTTTTTACACACAACACTTATTTATTTCATAACAAAAATAATTTAGAGGTATATACATTGATGCTAGATGATCGGACAAGAACTGCTTATATAATATAGTTTAAACTACTAATCCCTTGTACACTCACCATTTTTCCCTTAGTGGGGTTACAAAAGTAATTGCATGTGTGGTATACAAAAGGACTGTAGTGGCCATAAATAATGAATGAAGAGGCTCACTGTCAGTTAGAACAAAGAAAAATAGAAAAAAGGAAAGATGCCTTCAATACGGTCTAATTACTTTTAATACGATTATGGCTATTATTTAATTAAAAAGCTACAATTGTTTAGTCTCATTTCTTTGTATGTCTTTAATACTTGGTCATTGCTCCATGATTTTCTATGATCTTCGTTCTGATCTTCGTAACATTAAGAAAATCAATTACTTGGTATACTCGGACATAATTTACTGCCATGCATCAGTAATTCGTTCGAATTCGAATCAACTAAATCGCTTCATCTGAAACAGACCTTAGTCAATTCATTTGAAGAGCCAGCAACATGCAACTGGTGAGGAAAGCTGAAGAACATAAATGTCATTAACCGGATATTTGAAAAAAAAATAATATGAATTATTTCCTTACTCTTACAAAATTAAAATTAAGGTATCTTTTATATTTCAATGTCATTTGTAAAGTCATAAAGTAATAATGTAAAAACTAAAACTTAATTCTTCTTAATTAGTTAAGCAGTAATCTTAAGTAAGTTTAAGTGTAAGCAATTCAAGTATACGTTTAGCATATGTATGAAAATAAACTCTTCTTTTATTAAAACTATAAAACAGAAAGATTTAAAATATATGCGCGCATATTTATGCAGAAATATGTGTGTATACCGTGGCATTTGCACTATGTTACCCTTCTGGCTCGCTTCTGGCTAAGTGAAATTCCACTTCCTGCCCGCCAGTTAAGGAGGTCACTCATACAAGTGCCCAGATATACGCAAGCGAGTGTAGACGCACTAGCTTCTGAACGGAGCGGTTTCTGATGTTTCCTCTACTCGCATAGAGAATCAAGTTAAATATACAGGCCAGATCATGAATGTTTGTAGTTAACGTCATATTGCTAGTGACGTATGCAGCGTTCCTGAAAACAAATCAGGGCAACACAACATTGTTTACAATGAACCGTACGAAATGACAATTGTCAATTTTAATGAGGTTATACGCAGTTTGATAGATTTTTTCTTTTATAACGAAAGGATCGGTTCAGTTTTAGTCAACGTTGCGTTTTAACACAATCATGAGTAATGCAACTAATAGGATTCTAAAATAGTGAACTTTTCTATTGACAATGCTTTCGTGATCAGGCTGAGCTTATTATTAATGTGTTCTTCAATGAAATATGTAGTTCTCATATCAAAAACCTATTTGCAAATTAAAATGTAGAAAATATTCAAGCAACATAAAAGTATTTAGTTTAATATACGTTACCAATGATTAATTAAACGAAAGATGTTTTTATTTTATGTAGCAAACATAATTTCTATACAATGGTTTATACAAAACATAATATTGCAGTAAATTAAATTAAAATATGTCAATATTGAAAGAAAAGAATAGTAAAATTAAATTTGTGTCTTCGCTCTCATCTTCTGATCCGCAATTAACTGTCAGAACAAAGTCATGTTTGCTTCACATTCGTACCACTCTTTAATTATTTTCCCTGTGTGATTTATGCAATTTTGCCAGGAGTCTGTATGTAAGTTTTAATTTAATAATAACCAATTACAATTTACCTCATGGACCGCATCAACGGATATTAGAGGACTTCCATTTCGCTTTTCCTCCTCGAAATACACTAGTAAACGACTGACCAACTCTTGGCAACAAGAACTAAGTCGTTTACCAGGCATCTTGAACTGTAACCTAAAAAAATGTTTTAAGTCTTTGTATGTTTCTTTAACACCTCTAAACTTACCACAAACTAAACGATTTAATTCACTATAGCTCTGAAAAGAACTTTTGGTAAAAGAAATAATAGAAGTAAGTAAAAATTCAAACCTAAAGAAGGGTCAATAAACAGTAAAAAGCAGATGTCAAATGTCAACGGAGCGGTAAAATGGTTAAAATGGCGTGGTTGCATGCCTGAAGTGAACATTATGAAGGTCTTATTTACGCATTACTTGACCGTATTCTATCTCACTTCAACTAGTTTGTTGATACTAATAAAATATGGACGTATAGCTTAAGTAGCTACGACTTATGTTATATACTTCTTCTCGCTGTCTATATGAATGCCTTCCAATTTTTAAACTACGCTTGTCTTTACTTTACCGACCTGTTAATGACGTAACTACAAACATTCAAGACTTCCTCTGTATCTTTGCATCAGCCAGGTTCCTTTCCATGTTTCACCGGTTGGCTATAGGCAGATGTTATATAATATTTTTTATCCCGAATACCCTCTAAGATAGATACTTTGTAATTGCAGTGTTTTATTCCGTTTTTCACAACTTAATCCATTTGTTTTCTTTGAACGTTAGAGACTTTTTCGGTCACCTACGAATTTAGCGTAGGTGTATCGTTTAGGGAACGTTAAAATGCAAATTGATACTTCCCACCCTTACTTTTTTCTTGTCTCATCTCCTATTCCCAAACGGTCGACTTGGGTCCCTGCAGGACTTGTCGGAAATAGTTTGATGTGCTTCCTGAATATTTAAGGAACTTGTGTTACAGATTTCAAATAGCATGGTAATAAATTTACATAGTGCCTACTTTGTTTAGTTTCTAACTCTTCTAATAGCGTTCTCACTTATGATTTTCTTGCTCGTAAAGAAGAAATAAATGATATGGCAAAGTTTCCACGACTAATTTGATGTTAAGGAGCGAAAAAAGGTTACCTAAGATGCGAATTGGGTCAAGGGTTGTAAGTAACTTTTGGTCTCTTAGGTTGGTGTAATAGTTGCCTTATAAGTTTCGCCATCTTTCACTTTAAACCTCTGAATAACGTGAGGTGAATCGCATATTTTCTGGTCTATGATATCATGGTCTTCCGTTCATGATTGACTCTCACTGGGATAGCAATTGGGTCAATCTTTGGTACTCAACTGGCTGTTCAAGTTTCCACTTCGTCTCGACATATTTATTGATGTTTTGGACATGAAACAAATAACAGAGTAGCAATGACGATGAAAGGAAAAATTCCTTAATATTAGAGATACATCAAAATAATTTTGATACATTTAAAAATTAAATGTTAAAGGACTGTCGAATATTATGCGGAACAGTATCCTTTACGACAACAGCCAGATCGACGTTACTTTCGAAAACTTTACAGACAATTTAGGCAACACGATTGCTTAATTAAGAAGAAAAGAACAAAGAAAAATATCATTATCAACGAGGAGGTAGAAATTACAGTGTTAGCATATTTTGAAGCCCATCGCGAATTTTCCATTAGAGATACTACTAAGGAATTGGGTTTAAGTTACGAGTCTGTTCAGAGAATTTTAAAAAAGCATAAGTATATATCATTTAAGTACCGAACCTCACAAACATAACAACCGGGAGATTCGAACAGAAGGTTGGCTTTCTGTGAATGGTTTATCAATTTCTATTCGTATTCTCTTGATTAGTTTTTCTGTTTCAATGTTTTTATCGTTCTCGTATTATTGTTTTGTTTATTTACAGTGGTTTTTACATTTAATGAATATACCGATATGTATATAGTATACGGTTTTTGTAATGGAAATGCTAACATGGCAGAACAGGAATATCGCGTACGTTTTCCAAACCGGAGACATCCTACTGAAAACGTATTTCGACGGCTGGACCAACGTCTATGTGAAACTGGTTCATTTAAGAAAAGAAATGCCAACGCTGGTCAACCTAGACAACGGCGTACATTACGACTGGAAGAGGAAATTCTAGACTCAGTACATGAAGATCCCTCCGTCAGTACTCGACAGTTGGCGTCCACATTCAATATCCGCAGTAATAAGACCGTTCATTTGGTTCTACGTGAAAACCTTCTTTATCCATACCATATAACTAAGGTGCAGCCGCTCTATAAAAACGATAACATACACCGTTTAAACTTTTGTCATAGTATCTTAAATAGGATTCAAGAAGATGACGACTTTTTAAGAGGCGTTCTTTGGACCGACGAGTCTATGTTTACCAGAGATGGTGTACTCAATACCCATAATTTTCACCATTGGGCAGATGAAAATCCTCATGCGTTTCGGGAATACGGTCACCAAAGAAAGTTTTCAATTAGTGTTTGGCTGGGTATAATAAATCACCGTGTCGTTGGGCCAATCTATCTGCCAAATCGACTTGATGCCAACAGGTATTTAAATGTATTAGAACAAGTTATTGACGAGATGCCATTGAATATACGCCGTCACATGTTTTATATGCATGATGGAGCTCCGGCACATTTTTCTCGTAATGTGAGAGAGTGGTTGGATGAACACTTCCCTAACAGGTGAATTGGTCCTATCTTATGGCCTGCAAGGTCTCCCCACCTAAATCTTTTAGACTTTTTTGTTTGGGGTTTCATAAAGGTGAAAGTTTACGCAACACCTCCACAAGATGCTGACGAAGTTATAGGACGAATTAACGCGGCAGTATTAGAAATTACACCGGAAAGGCTTGAACAAGTAATACAGACAATACCTCGTAGATTGCAAATGTGTTTACAAACAGACGGATACCAATTTGAACATATGCGTAGGTATAATAGTGTCGCTAATTTATTACAAGAGATGCGTTCGAAAAATCAAAACTACTAATTCTCTTTTAATAAAGCTTTCTTATTGCTTTTCCCTATGTATCATTTGTGTTATCCAATTTGTCATTTGTAATTCTGGTCTGTCAATTTTGACAAGTATTGTAACTATCATTACGGTAATACGCGACTACAGTGTTGCCAAATGTATGTTACTTTCAAGTGGCTCCTGAAGACGCATGAACCATAGTACTACATTTTACCGTTTAGATTTTAGATTCAGAAACGAAGGAAGAATGTCGCTGCGTATAGCTTTTGCGACAATTTATACACACGTTGTATGTCCAATGAATTAGGTCTTACGGGACGATTACAAAATAAAGAGAAATTGATAGGTATGTGGATATAAGTACTACCTCTACTGCCATAATTTAATCTCCAACGCGTTTTTAAACAACTGCCCAAATAAAACCTAATTACCACAACAAAGCATTGCCACAAATACATTTAAAAAAAAAACAAGATAATATCCTTTAAACCGCAACCCACCACCTCACCGATGATGAATAATTTTCATAGGTACAAGCGGAGGCAAACGGAGATCCGCAATCTGGATAATTGGAACGCCGAAGAGATACCCATTAACATCCCGTTTTTGCCCCATCACCTACCACCCCCACTGTCCTCTTGCCTCCACTTTTTTTTTATATACCCAAAATCTCCTCTCACGCAGAGCGTCTGTGGCGGTCAAAAAAAAAAAATTCCTCTCCATTAGCGGATGCCATTCCAATGTGAACGGCGGTACGTACGGGGCGGAAGCTCAGCGAGCTCTTTATTATTACACTCGCAGTCGTCTTTTGTTTTTTTTTTCCTTCTCGGTCCCTCTCCAGTCGGACTCGTCGCGCGACAATTTCGCTTTCGGTACGAGTGACGGGTGTCATTCCGTTTGGAAACAGACCTTTCGCAGTGTCTCTTCGTCGTCAGGGGCCAAATCTCGAAGTTCGTCTCCGGTTAAAAATTAATAGAGGGAAGAGAAGTGAGAATCCTGAAGCCGAAAGGAAAAGCTAACAGGGTGTCGGGGTGCGGGGGAGGGGGGATTCGAATTTTATTTCGGGAAAATCTTAATGGAGATTATTTACTAAAATCGCAACGTGATGGATATTCTTGACTTTTATATTCAGTAGTTCACCAGCGTTTGTCGATTTGAGTCAGCTCTAGATTTGCAGACAAGCTGCTGACTTTTTAATTGGTATTTTCACGCACGTGCTTCGAATCCAGAATTTTTTTTTTTTTAAGTTTACGATACCGTTTATCAAATACAACGGGTTCTTTTTTATACCCATAAATTTCAATGGGTGTTTAATTTGGCTCACAGGAAATATAAATATATATATATACTGCTGTGTACTGATTGAATTAAAAATGAAAAAGCAAAATGAATTTTAAAATGAAAAGGAAAAATAAAATTAGTTAGCTCAACAGATAAGATTTTAAAGAACGCAAAAGATATTAACCTCAGAGTTAGTGAATGAAATCAGACTTTCTTAATTACCCGAAAAATTGAAAAGGTTTAAAATAAAATAAAAGAACAGAATTTTTAACCCAATGACGCTAATTAACAACCCATTTATTTTACACAACGGGTTAAATTACAGATTGTGCAGAAAAAACTTTGAACTGAAGGTTCTGGCCTAAAATAAAAACTGCACTTGACTCTAAATTAAAATAGGACAATGCTATTTCCTATGCAAAGCAAAAATTTTGTTTGCTCAGGAAGATTATCCAAAATACACTACCTTTGAGTTTCTATCCACGTGGTTTCACAAATTAAAATCAAGGCGTGGACAAATGCAAGAAATTTACAAAAATGAAAAAACTAAAACAAAGAACAAAGCTTCTACTCACCTAACGGAGGTGATCGAAAAATAAAAATGAAACCGCAAAATTGAATAACAGAAAAATCAACTCTTTAAAATATAATGCGAGAAAAAACTAAAATATATCTTCCTAAACAAAAAAATAATAATTGATCCTATATCGATAAAGTGCACACTTTAATATATTAACAATTATTACGATAAGAATTCCTTGATTGACTAAATAAAAGACAATTAATTTTTACAATAATCAATATGGATTACAAAATGGCAACAAAGATATAAAAAATACGTCTGCTCACGTCAATAGTCGAACAAGGAAGTCCTTAACAAAATTCTACAATTGTTTTTCTAACAAAAATCCCTCTCTCAAAATCGTACAACGCAGACGTATAACATTACAACAACAATATTAAATAGAATACGCATTAACTCAGCACAAGCGAACAATAGACAATTGAATGAATGGATAAAATTTCAAAAAGCTTAACACTATATGAATTCAAATCATATAATAAACTTTTAAACTAAAATTATACCAAACCAAATAAAATTGTGAAAATTCTCAGTAAATTGAAAATCAGCAGATCGGAGAAATCAAAACAACTAAAAATATGCAACTTAAAATACACTCAGCGGAAATAGGTTGTCTAACCACAGCAATACGTTTTTGAACATCTTTCATTCATAATATTTAAAAGGTACAGGAAGTCGCAATGAACTTCGTTATTTTAAATGGAACTCCCTGTATATTATTACATTTTTGAATTCAGCATAAAATTCTATGACGATTCCGACCAAGAGTTTTCTATGCCTATCTTCAACTGCTTCTAAGTTATTACGATTTTTGTAAGAATTTTGACATATACACTATTGTACGTGATGAATTAATTTTCACTTGCTTTAAGTGCCAAAAGTCTCTCCTTTTAGAACTACTAAACATACCCTGTGATATAGAAATCGTGTCCCCAAGAAGGGATAGGAATCTTTTTACCACACTTGACAGAAGCATTCAACTACTAAAAAGTAATAATTGATTAAAAGTTCAATGAAAAAGAACAAAATACAAACACAATTTTTATTAACGATAAATTGGTCCTCCCTATTGGTTACACATTCTCTCACTTTTCGCGGTATCGATTCTAGCAGATGGTCGATTTCCTCTTGATATTAATATTGTGTCCTAAGCATTTTGTAATTCTTGCTGAAGAGCTTGTAGAGTCTACAGAAGATGCAGTGAGTTCCTCAGTATTCTCCCCATAATGTCCCAAACATGCTGTCTTAATTGATTTACTTGCCTCTGAAATATTTAACTAGTGTAAGGATAACGGTCTTGTCTTGAAAGGTGGAAAAGCTAACTTTATTAAATGACTTTGCACATCGATGGGGAAGCGAAACCGGAATGTAGTGAAGTAATTTTTTTTTAGAAATAGCGGTAGATTCTACTTTACGATTTGAGTCACACTGTTATGAATTGGAAGGTAGGATACCGTCGCAATATAAGCTATACGATCTTTAAAGAGTCAAATGGGCATACATTTCTCAAAATTATTTTACTTTACATATGTAGAGACACGCTTGAAGTATAGAATTGTTTTCTAGGCCAACTCACCTAATGCCAGGCGAGTGTTCCTTTTGCAAAAGAAGATTACTAGATATATGGTTAGGGTATCATTCTCTGAATCATGTCATCCTTTGTTTAAAAAAAAATAAATATTTTAGCATTTACGAAATTATATTTTTTTTTTTTACAAAATAAACGAATTAATCTTTACCAAAAATAATGATATCTACAATGAAAGAGAAACACGTCCGGCGCATAATCTTAATATAACTCAATATAGAACGACATAGTATGAGACTAATCCAAGATATAGGGCGATATAACAAGTTTCCAGTAAATTTTAAAACAACTTTACTCCATTTTCAAGTTAAACTGAAGTCGTTCTTAAATATTAATTCAGTTTACACTTTGGACGAGTACTTAAATTGTAATTTCTGTTATTTTTATATAATGTACTGTTTTAATTCTAATTTTCCTTCATAATTATTAAGAATTGTGTAATTTTTTAACAAAGTTCATGTTCCCAGGAACCAATAAACTCTTATTATGCTCGGTGGGCGAAAGACCCAGAGATCAGGGTGGCTATGGCAAGAGATTGACATTAGCCTCTGTAAAACGGTCCATAGAACGACTTACAATATGAAAACAGGCATTATCTTGCTGGAAAAGTTGCTCTTTCAATTGCCGAAGAAATGGAAGAATATGGAGTTCTACCAGCTCATCCACACATCACTGGGTGTTCATATTGCCTTGGACGAATACCAAACAAGATATACTCCCGTAAATTATAGCAATCCATATCATAATCCCCACAGTTTGGTGCACATGTCTCCCAGTAGATAATTCAACATTGTGGCCCTCATACGGCCACCATGCATTCCTAAATAGAATTAGGATTAATCATTAAAGGCCAGCCCACACCATTCTACGTTCCAGTGCGGTCGCAACCTATATCACTGCAAACATTGCTGTGGGTGTTGAGCCGGTAGTGGTATCACAAAATATGGCCGAGACGAATGCAAATCAAACGTTTTGATTCTGCGGTAAACCGTTCAAAGTGTTACTAGATAACCTTCATTAGTATACCATGAATCTGCAATTGATCTGCTAGTAGAGAATCGGTTCCTTGTTGCCATAAGTCAAAGATAGCAGTCCTGCACCTCATTTGTTTTCTCGCTGCGGTCTCTGTTGTGATTGTTGCCCTCCTGATCCTGCCTAGTCCATTGCCTGATGGCAGCGCACAATTGTGGATTGCTTCTGGTTAAAGCGATTTGCAATTTCTCTGTGTGTAAAACCACTTTCGCGCAAATCAACAATAAAACCCGTATTAAATTCACTTAATTGGCAGTATTTCATGTTGGCTCACTCTAGTCATGATTACACCCTTAAAACAAACAATCTCAAGCAAAAATGATAATATACTGTACAATATCCCACAAAGTATAGCTACACCTGACAAGATTATGAAAAAATACTGAAGACCCTGACAGATAAGCCATTACTACTCGATAAATTTTTCTAAAATTTTAATTATTTATTTTAGTAGTTGAAAGTTTTTGCCAATTTTGGTCAAGCAATTCCTGCCCCTT
The DNA here is from genome assembly GCA_004143645.1 of Protaetia brevitarsis. Classification (NCBI taxonomy): domain Eukaryota; kingdom Metazoa; phylum Arthropoda; class Insecta; order Coleoptera; family Scarabaeidae; genus Protaetia; species Protaetia brevitarsis. The sequence goes on from RXPK01000298.1 coordinate 129,883, forward strand.
TTTTGGTGTTGAGATTTCTATGTCATAGAGTTTACTACCATTTCATCGAAATATAGTAAGAAATTGCCTTCGTATCAAACAGAGTGTCTAAAACTTAATTATTATATTTGCCTTTCTTCTCTTTGAGAAGAATTGACAATATTTCTTAAACGTCTTTACTCGTCCAGATATTCTTAGATTTTGTCCAATGCAGATGAAAAAGCAGAGATACAGAACAGACATATACACCAAAGCTTCATCCTTTCACCTCTTCCTGGATAAATTCCGTTTTAAATGAAGTGATCATGCGAAAATTATACTTGTATCTTCCACCAAAGTGATTTCCCTCGCTTCTTCCTAACCCTTCCTCCTACCCACTCCCCGCCGTATTCCAGCTACGAACACCCTGCCCCCCACCCTCCACCTCACCTCACCCCTTCCCTGTTCACTTTGCGTCCCTTGCAGAATCAAAAGCATCACACAGCGGCGGCAAGACTCGTGCGGCAGAGTACAGCAGCGGCTCTCCAGGCGGAGCAGAGGAGATTTCCCAACGAAAAGTGAAATTAAATCGATAAATTCTAGATGTTATGACCGTGCACTAGGTTTAAAGCCGCCCTCCGGACTCCCGCTTTAACGAGAGAGCACAGGGCACTTTCCAACGGCGAGTTCGTCCTTGCGCTACTAACAGCCGCATGCCGGCTCTGCGCTATGATGCTGTGTGCTATAAACGGACGCGCGCTTAAGCTCTCCGAGGTATATTGCGATGCGTTAATTTTATCGGCGTCTCCTAAATGATACCGAGGCGCGTTGCCGCTGAAGGGATGGACCGATTTCGTTATGTCTTTTTTTTTTTTGTAACGTTAAATAACGTTTCTAGAGGATATAGGATTGAAGGCGAAAGTTTTTTCTTTTTTATAACAACATTTACGTAGCCGGCACTAGTGTTTATTTTTTAAAAGGATTTTTAATGTAAAAATTGTCAACAGTTTGATCCAATTATATCCAAATTTTTAATTTAGTTAACTTCAATCAACTCAATAACTATTTTCACAATTAATCGTCAATGTAGTGGTCAGCGATATACAGGGACACTGTTAACTTATGCAGTTAAACGGAAGTGGTAATATATAGAGCACCTTTATCTGAACAATTTTTTTTAGTAAGCTAACAGGAGAAATCTAATAATAACTAGACCACCGTTTTTTCAAAATGATTCTCCACTTGTTGAAAACCACTGTCAGCAGTTTGTTGTAATTTTATTGTAATTCAAGAGATGGTTTTTTTCGATAAATCAGGGTGCCTGATTGGTCTGTCGTGTTACAATATGACATAGCAATGTCATATCAATTAATGTTTTGTCGACATCTATCAAATAAGTGACTTACGGAAAGTAAATAAGTGTTGAATATCAGATCATTGGATTGGAAAGACATCGCTATACCAATGAAGAGTATTGTGACATGTTAATCAGTGTTAATAGCATGGCTAATCAAAATGCTGCCGCAGTAAGAGAACTGTATTTGAATAGATTTTTTCTTAGATCATATAAATTACATCTATACCCATAAGAACTTATAACCGATACTGTTTCATAAGGTGCTTTCCACTCACTCACAAAAGCAGTTCGGTAGTGCTTCCGGTGTACTCTAACTGCAATTTGAGCGTTCCTTCGCTAAGCAGCACGAAACTCCCAATATACTCAGTTTTACCTACCCTTTTCCCCTCATGCACTAACTTATTTGCTAGTGTTTCGTGCTCTAAGTGCCATTTATGACAAGGTTTGACAGCTACAGCGATTTTCTTAAAGTATTTGTGGAAAAATGTTTCTTTTTGCTTTGGTAAATTAAATGATTGCAAATTAAATATTACTATTATAATCGTTGTAAGATTTTTTGACATTTTGAAGTAAGATTTCCTTACGGTCCACGTTTGGTTTTTAACATCAAAATCTAATTTCTAGGTTAGGTTCCTTTCCCTTCTCTCTTTACAATTTAAAAGCACAAAAAGTGTTCCATTGGTTCTAAATTGTGTAAGTCAAGAGTAGAGTAGAGTAGTAGCAGAGTAGGAGTGATAGACGGTGAATGGAAAGCACCTAAAGGTATTCAACGTGCTTTTCTCTCATTATCTCTTTCGTCAGTATACCATTTCCAATGTCGCTATCTTTCTCTGTACCATCCATTGTCGCGCAAGGGCAGTATTTGTGATACGTAGCATTTTTATTTTCTCGGCCATTTGTCACATGCGTCAAGCATGTGTCACTGATCATTGGTCATTGGAGTTCATCATTGTATTTAATAAGATTAAATATATGAGGAAGGGACTCTATGTTATCGTTCAGAAAATTTCAAATTATACTTTTTTAAATCGTGCATTACATAACAGCAGTTTGAATTTCGCGCTTGAGCGTGTTTCAATTTCGCGTAGTTTTAAGCCAATCATCAGCTAAGTGACATAGACTAAAAGAGGTAGATAAGGTACTTCGTCAGTCGGAACGAGAAAGAGCAAAATAATTTGTCTGACAAGAAAACAATTCCTTCCAACAAAACTATGCACCCACCTCAAATGTCAAAGTCTTTGAGATCCACGTAAGAATAGTTTTCACGATTATCCCAAAGCTGGATTTGCCGTGCACAACTCTGTGTCGAAGTGCGAAGTAGACATTTTGAATCTCCCCTGTAGAAACGGATCTTATCACCAGTTCTCAATAAGTCTTTCTTTTACTGTTACTTTCTTGCCTTTGAGATTTTTCTACAAGTTTATAAATAAAAGTTACTTCTTTAAGACGCCTTAGTAAGTCATTTATATTACACACTTGCGCATATTACACACTTTAGAATACCTAAAGATAAGGCTCTACACCGATTAGCTATTGAAAAGTGCCCTTAGAGTAAGAAAACTGAAATTAAAGCGAATGATTACCCATTCGTTGCACATATGGTAAATACGAAAAACCAGCTTAACCGAAGCCACCCCATTCAAGATATTCGCCTGCTAAATTTCTTTAAATAGTACTTGCTAAATAAAAAACAATGTGTCAAGCACCGTAATTTCATGTCTAAATTCATTATCACCACATCAGGCGTCTGCCAAGGGTCGAATTTAGGACCTCTTCTATTCTTAATTTTTATTAATGACCTTGTTACTGATATATCCATCTGAAAAACTGATGTTTGCTGACGATTTAAAGTTGGTTACCTCTATTGATTCTGTTAATGACTGCGAAGTACTTCAGTTTAATATCAATGCTGTTGTTTCCTGGTGTAGTAAATGCAGGCAAGGGTAATTCTATGATTTTTACTAAAAAGATTAACCTTGTTAATTTTCCTTATACTATCTCCGGTACTACTTTAATCTCTGTAAGTTTAGCGACAGATCTAATGGGAGTGTTATTTGATCCCAAACTTCATTCTTCTCATCGCATAGTAGATGTTGTCGCATGTAGTTTTAAAATTTATGGTTTTATTTACTGCAATTATTGTAGAGATTTTCATGATACCAGGACGTTGAGTACGTTGTTCTTTTCTTTGATACGCTCTCGTTTAGAATACGCAATTTTAATATAGCTTTTCATTTACTCAATTCATATAGATAATATTAAATCGGTTCAAAGAAAGTTTTTAAAGTTTCTTTACTTATTAGCTGAGCGATCCTATGCACTAAAGCGTTTTGATTATGGAGTACTTTTAGCCAAATTCAACTTTGAATCCTTGCAGGTTAGAAGAATTGTTAATTTGATTAATTTTTTATTTAACCTAGTGCACTACATTTTATTGTCATCAACAGGCTGCTACTATCCACTGTCTTCAAGTCAAAGCTGTATTTTTTTCATAAGAAAGAATTATCGATCGTTAAACTACGATTTGTTTCAAATATTTTTTCTTAAAAAATTAAACATAACAACTATGGATGCTGAGATACTTCCAACCTTAACTACTTTTTCTTTATTAATTAAATAAAGAATTTATTTATATACACAGATAAAAAGGAATCTTTAAATCAAAAAAATATTTCTTTGCCACTATTTAAAAGCAGCATTTCTTTTAGTTAACACGCATTTCTTTCATAGAAATAATACCATTTTCTACTGAAAGAAATATGTATTAACTGAAGAAGATAGTTCTTTTAAATTGTGGCAAAGAAATATTGCTTTGATTTGAAGAATCCTTTTTCTCTGTGTACATAACTTATTAAGTGCGTCCTATGAAATGTTCCTACATATATTTTGCTGGTCCCATAAATGCATAAATGTTAAAACAGAATGAAAGTAGTTTAATACACATTTTCATTTTACTTCAATGTCGTCTTTTCTATAACAATTAATCTCATTGTATAGACGTGTCTTCCTTCCTAACTAACATCCTTACAATAACACGTCCATAACACGCAATGTCCTCATTTCTCCCCGAAAATCGGAAACAACCAATACTCACTAATTGTTTCTCATACATTTACTTAAACAACACACCCAATCAACAATCACCCCACATTATCAGTTTCTACGTATCCCCAAATTTAGACACAATATCGTTAGGGAACCAGACAAATTGATGTTGAAGCTCCCATACCTTCTTACATCACATCCACAATTCATCTCCAAATAAACATTCTCGAGTTACGTAACGCCCTGTATAGGACGGACTCGGAACACGCGATAGACTCTTGCAATATGTCACGGGTAAGGGATTATGTATGCAATACTGGACCGGTTAGGCGAGGCAAGACGGAGGGGCATGGGGCATTACGGAGTCGCGGGCGCTGGCTGGTACAACAAACTTAATCACTTAGCCCAGAAGTTTGTCTCGTTCCGAACTTGATGCTCTCCTCTACGCCGCCACGACTGTGAGTTTACAGGGCTACCGTAGCGTCACTTATGAAGGGAAATGTGCTGCTGTTAGAACGCTGGAAGGGATAGGAGATAAGGACGCGCAGAGGCGGAGAGGCCTGATCAAAAGGGATGCGAATCTTACAACCTAAATATTAGGCAAATCTAATTCTCGAACGTCGAATTTATGTTGCGAAATTAGGTGGATGCGATTCGGTGATATGTCGTAATTCTGCTATAGATTAGAAAGAAATTTCTTCTGCTGCCAAGTCTACTGATTTTTCAGTAGATCTACGGATTTCAACTGTGATCTACTGATGATATTAAAAAGCCAAAACATTCAAATTGAGTCGAACAATTTTATCTTTTATGGTATATGATTATAAATATTTATGCATTGATAAACTACATTGTTCTGAATTTTTGTGTTGTGTGAATGGGGGTGACAACATTTTATGTTAAGTAGCTCTTGTTTTATAATCATGTTCCATTTCATATTTTTCAAAAAAATCTTTGTAATAAATAGATGGCAGCGTAAGTATTTTGAGATCTTTAAACACCCTAACACAAACCTCTCTATAAGCAAGGCCATATATCGATTTAATACATCTTTCGTGATTGTAGTTTTAAACCACGTGGTGGGATATTTGAATTCGCCATAATTGTGATGATATCTGCGCCCGCTAGTGAAGTTAAAGTGTGGATGCCGTCGCTAGCTGAGTGCCAGTCCTAGTGCCACCTGCAGTTAGGGATACCCCGACGAAGTAGCCGTTTTCGAGGCGATCACCGGACATAACTGAAAGAAATCTAAGTTTAATGAAGGAAGTACGGAGTAAATGTGGAGTTGTATGGACTAGTAGCTGCCATATTTTTACGAAGGTCAGTGGCAAAGTGTATAAAATTAACAATTACTAGCTGAATGGTACTACCTCTTGTTGATATTATTGCATTGTCGTTTATCGGAATATTTTTATTTTCTTGTCTAAAAACGTTAATCCTGTTTAGTTTATTTTTGCATATAGGTATTATAGATTTTTGTGAATTATACTGTACTGCATGTATTGCGAATGAATTTATGTTTACGTTTATCTGATATACACGTACCTTCATTTATTATTGATCCATTGTGTAGTTGTACACTAATTGTTTTTTGTATTACGTAGAGTTGCCATATTATGTTTTAGTTATAGAGTAAATTACATAATTTTCTTTAAATGGATATGGTTTTGCGGTTTTGGGTGGCTGTCTGTTTTTCAATATATTCTATTTTCTTCATTAAATTTTTACGCACAATAGATGTTGCTCGCTCAAATTAATGTTCGGTCTCTTGTGACCCACTTTGCTGAAATTGTAGATCTTTTAAATTTGCATGGGTACGATCTTCTTGCTGTGACGGAAACGTGGCTGGGGCCTAACGTTGATATCAATGTTGTTAATATTAATGGATATAGCTTTTTGAGCCGTGATCGGTTGACGCGTGGCGGTGGTGTCGGAGTTTACCTGAAGAATAATATCCATTACAAAATTTTGAATAGTTCAGATGCTATAGAGCAACTGTGGCTTGCTGTGGATCGTGGCATTGATGCTATGGTTGTGGGCGTATTATACAGGTCGCCCAATTCTGTTTACCATAACTTTATAAGTGAAATGGAACTGTCTGTATCCGAATTTCTTCCAACAACTTATCGTCTTGTGTGTTTGGGAGATCTAAACGTTGATCTTTTAAAATCGGATAATTTGCCTTCGAGATGTCTCTCAGAATTTATTCAGGTTTTTGGGTTGCACCAAATAATAGTAGATCCCACTCGTGTCACGGAAACCACAGCTATCTTAATTGATATAATAATTGTTTCTGATTTGTCCTTTGTGCGTGAGTCTGGAACTTATCTTACTAACACTAACTTTATATTAATTATGAAGGTGTGATAGCTGTTATAGAATAATTCACTCACAGCAATACACCTACTATTTGACAAGGGCAAATCTTTGCTTTCTGCAACTACATATATTCTTTGGCTTAAGTACTTCAGTTTAATTATCATAAGTTACCGGTATGAAGCAGACCATAAGTAACTTAGATTGCTTTCTTGTTAGTATCAGTGTTTAGGATCTCTTTTTTACTAGTGCTAAGTAATTGTGCTTTTGTCCCCTATCCAACTGAACTTTTTATTTACGATAATTGTATTTTTATTTATGATTATTAAATTTTTTTCTCAGTGTAGATTTTGTTTTGTGAGTTTTATCATCATATATCCTTCCTCCATATAAAGACCATGATTCTTAAGTAGAATAAATGAGTTCCTCTTGTGGTATGCTTTAAGTTAGATTCGTCAATCACTTGTTTGCCTGTGTTTGTAAATATACTTATGTATATACCTTTTGACACATCTTCGTTCCCGGTTTATGAGCGACGGCATCCTCACATATTTGTACTGAACTCACCGTTGAATTGCTATGCGACGTTGCTTATGTTTGAGTTATCATATAATATATCTTCAGGCTTCGATTTACATAAAAAAAAATCATTTGCTCCCAAATAATTTTTATGTACTTATAATTTGCTTCACTGTAGCATTTCATCTCTAAAGCTGCCGATATGGATTCCATCCATATACCAGTATGGTACCGGCTGTATAGTGCGAAGTTAACAGCAGCGAGAATTCAATTTCAATACGCGCTCTCAATCATGCATGGACGGGGAGGACGGACGGGTGGCCAGTCCAGAAGAGCGGACAAGCAAGAGGGACCGCGCAGGGCGCGAGGGGCGCACACACACAGCTTCGCTGGGGAGGAACCCGAACGAACGAACGAACATCAAAGTCCCTCAGGCTCAAGACATGGCGGCAGCAGCAGTCCTCTTCCTCTTCCATTTCCACCGCCTCCACCTCTTCTCTTTCTACTTTGCACACGCACACACACAGCACCGGTCTCCTCCTCCTCCCGCTCCCCCCCGTCGGATTGACGCTACGCCGCTCGGCAGCATACACTCAGCTCACGCATAATTTAGACGCGCGGTTGCCGGAATGGACATCGCCCGAGCTCAATCAATACCACCCCGGTATCCAGGACCACTACTACTGACTACATTACCGCCTCACTAGACGTTCTCCAGATGCGTGAGGGGTTATCGGCGGCCGTGGCGCGGATAACGACTATACGCGTCGAGCAAGAAGAGCTAGGAGTTTCTCACGTACGGACGGCCGTGGCGATTCGGACCGATTATGTAGAGGTGTATGAGATGTGCAGAGGGAGAGAACCGGAGGAAAAAGTTCACATTCTCCGATTAGTTAAGCCGTTTTCCGCATGCACGTGTCTGATATGTATGCCTCTTTAGAAGAAAGCTGGAAAATATGTCTTGCTTTCTGCTTTGTGTATTGAACATGATCAATTATTCTTCATTTTTATTAAGAAAACTAAAAGTTTTTAAGTATCATATATATGCTGACGATGTGCAGCTTTATCACTCATTCGATGTTGAAGGGGTCGATGCTAGTGTTTTCGCAAAATGAATGAGGACCTCCGAACAGTATTTGATACTTCTTTGGCACACGGGCTTACCTTAAATGCGGCCAAAACCGCCGTTATCGTGTTTGGTCGCCCAAAGGCGCGTGACAAAGTACTTAATAAAATTAATCTAACCCTGAACGGTGAAAATCTGAATGTTGTTAAAGTAGTCAAGAATCTGGGTCTCACCATTGACTGTGATTTGAGATTTTAGGCAGCATGTGGCGGGGGTGGTTGGAGCGTCCTTTGGAAAACTAAAGTACTGTATGGTAACAAAGATTCTGACCGCGGAACTGCGCAAAACCCTCTGTGAGTCTCTTATTTTATCCAGATTTAATTACTGTGATGTTATTTATGGTCCCTGTTTAGACTCAGAGGACATTCGCAGAATACAAAAACTTCAAAATTCTTGCCTAAGATTTATTTATGGAATCAGGAGAAGGCAACACATCTCCCATACATTAGCTTGGGCGGGTTGGCTGAATATGATGACGCGAAGAAAACTGCATTTTGCTTGTTTTTCTTACAATTTGATAACGAATAAAAGTTCCCCCTATTTGCATCGAAGGTTGACCTTCAGAACTGATGTTCATAATCTTAATGTTAGTATAAGGGTACACTCACTCCTCCTTTATATAGCACAGCTCTTTTTACACGGTCTTTCTCTTATAACGTTGCCATTAACTATAATTCTATCCCACCTAACTTTAAAACCTTGTCCTTTGCGGGGTTTAAGCATAAGTACAGGGAATACTTATTTCTCCAACAGTAGTGATCTTGTCCCGTGGATGTGTGCTCTTTTGCTTTCTGTCATAATTTACTATGGTGCATCTCAAGGCTGCTGCGGGACCGCGCAATTGGTATTTTTACTTTTTTTTTAACTATTGTTATCTGTAGTGACTGTTATGTGCGCTTTTATGATGAGTTGGTTAGGATCGGTACTTATGATTTGATGATATGTTTCTGCACTTGCGTTGTATAAGCTGATTTGGTTGATGGATCAGAAGGAAGAACATCGCTAAGATGATTCTGATCCTTTTAAGCAGAATTAGCGTATTAGTATTTAATGTTGTATATTAACAGAATATTTATAATGTACCTCTTTGTTTCTGCTTAATAAATTATATTATTATTATTATTATTATTATTATTATTATTATTATTATTAATTGTAAGACTAAAGACGTATCAATACCTCATTACTAAACTGTATTAACTCCCCTTTTCTGCTGGAATGGTAAGACGTCTTAAAGCTTCTCTTTCTCTCAGAAATCTGGAAAACTAAAATAATTACAATCAAATCGACCATCTTTTAAAAGTAAATACCCATATAAGATATTAATAACAATTAAATATTCACTGAGAAAAATAAAGTTTTACTTGGAACTATTCTCGTTAATTAATACCTGCAACTAAACCCAGTTTCCTGAATGCAAGTTGTTACTGTAAATAATGCTTTTATTAACGGCTATTACACAGCGTACCTGACGAATTTGTGCTAAGTAACGCATTACTTATGACTACAGCACATGGTTAGTAGGAGTAACAACAATGCTGATCGCTATTAAACTCATCTATTTTCTTAAATAGGTAACAACTTGCCACAACTATGATTATTTGAATTTTGCTACCACCCTGTGATTGTTTTACTATTCCTGATTGGCTAATGCGGCGGAGTAATAAAATAGTCCCCGAGATTGCTACGCGGGCTAGCGTTGTACTCTGCTAGCTTCAAGTAAGAGACGGACGTGTGAAAAGGTCGTCGAAAAAGAGTGGCCAAGGAGTACGGCCATTGTAGGCCAGTTGGAACGCAAATATATTAAAAATACCGGGTGGGTTAACTCAAGGCCCCATCCGTATAAAGAATCCCAGCGAAAGAAGAAGTACCGAGCCTATAAGCAATCAGATGTTTTAAGATTGCAGTTTTAAACCACGTGGTGGGATATTTGAATTCCCCATCATTGTGATGATATCTGCGCCAGCTGGTGGAGTTAAAGTGTGGATGCCATCGCTAGTGATCCGACAGTCCAAGTGCCATCTGCGGTTAGGGCTACCGCGACGAAGAAGCCGTTTTCGAGGCGATCACCAGACATAACCTCCACGTACGCCGACAGAGGATCAACTCGCCGAGACAACGTTCAGTGCAAAGAACCAACAGAAACCACAAGTTTACCGCCTAGGTATATTATTTCTTTGTTTGTGTTATTAGTTGTAACTTCAAAGCTATATTTCTCTTTGTTCTTTGTTTAGATTTCAATAATTTCAATAACTAAATAACGTTTCAAAGGGGCCCCATTTACCTTATCTTTTATTATTGCTTTATTCATTTTTTCATTATTAAGGAATATATTTTATGTCATTACTTTGTAAATTGTTTTAAAAAAAACCTGTTGTTAAAGTGAAATCAATATCTTTCATTCATATCAGGTAGTCACTGTGTTTGTCCTATACAAAATAAAACTAATAATACTGCTTTTTATTTAAATTTATATTAAATATTCACTAAACTTCCTCTTTTCCTGCACTACCCATAAGTTGAACAACAAATTTAAGGTAAGTATATTGTATATTTATAGCAAACCATTCATTACCTTTTATATATCAGGTATTTAGTGAACGTGCATTCATGATACTGTTTCCTTATCACAAGTAATCCAAATAGCTTGCATTAAGTGAGATTAATAATGAAAGTATGATAGCCATTATAGAATAGTTCACTCATAGCAATACATCTACTTGACATGAGTAAATCTTTTACTTACTGCAACTACATATATTCTTTGGCTTAACTACTTCAGTTTAATTATCATAAGTAACTTCATAAGTTACCGGTATGAAGCAGACCGTAAGTAACTTAGATTGCTTGTTGTTAGTTTCAGTGTTTAGGATCTCTTTTTTACTAGTGCTAAGTAATCTGTGCTTTTGTCCCCTATCCAGCTGAACTTTTTACTTACGATAATTGTATTTTTATTTATGATTATTAATTTTTTTCTCAGTGTTTCATTTGAAAAAAATATCGCAGAATAAATGTGTAAAAAACTGTTACGAATTAGTTAGTAAACAATGGAATGTTACTGGTGTTATGTTAAAAATAAACGATATTTCCTTGTAGAAAAAAAAATTGTTTTTAGCATATACCTAATAATTCTGTTGTCAATTACCTATGCATTGTGAATAATGTCGTAAAATGGACTTCAAAAATCACAGACTAGTGTATTAAAAAAAAAAAATAGTGTTACAATGACGTTTATAACAAGTTCAAATGTAATTACAAAACCATCCAGGAAATTTCAATTTTTCATTTTTGACACAAACGTCATGCGCAATAGTTCTATATGTTCTTTATTCTTGGCTCTTAAAAAACAAAGGTTTTTATGTTCGCCAGGCGCAAACCATCAAGGAAATTTTAGGATGTCTCACGATATATAAAATAATAGTTCTGTGCAAAAATCTATACAAATATTAAAAAAATAGTGTTACAATGACCTTTATAATAAGTTCGAACGTAATTACAAAACCATCCAGGAAATTTCAAGTTTTCATTTTTGACACAAATGTCATGCGCAATAGTTCTGTATGTTTTTTTATTCTTGGCTCTTAAAAACAAAGGATTTTATGTTCGCCAGGCGCAAACCATCAAGGAAATTTTAGGATGTCTCACGATATATAAGTAATAATAGTTCTGTGCAAAAATCTATACAAATATGAGGTGGCATAGCAGATGAGCTGTATTACCAACCTATATTTATTTGATTACACAGACTGGAACCTTATGACACTTTTTTTGGCAAAAGAGTTACAGAAACAATTATAATAAAACTCTAATGAGATTTGAAATGTATTACAACATTCATTGTAATCCGTGTTTTTGTGCTATTTTTTTTCTATTTCCGCGCATTAATTTACGTTTACTTATTACTGAAAATATAGGGAATTTTATTGTTATCATGTTTGTGACACAATTTGTATATTATGCGCAATTTCGTGCAAAAATCTATATAAAAATGTCAAATCACAAGTTGCTACTAACCTCACATAAAATATCACCAGAAACAGTGTTATAAAGTGGAAGTTTGTGCTACTGTTTTTCGGCAAAACAGTTAAATAAAGTGCTCATTGTATATGTGAAAATATAAATAGTTGCTTTAGTGATAACACTAACTGCATAAGCATGTTTGTGTCTATCTGTGTATTGTGGTGCATTGGATGACAGCTGACATTTAAGATGCCGCTAATTTTTAACAACTTTATAGGTATTTTATAAAACAAGCTTCGTTTTAAAATATAACATCAGAATGGGAGCGCACAACATCATTAGTACAATCCCGCGAAAATAATGAGTAATGAAACCGAATCGGACGAAATTTCCGGCATCCTTAAACAAGCATATCACACAGCGGATTTCCTAGTGGGATATGCAGATTCTATAGTCGTAAGTGTCTACTACAGCTACCGTTTGCGCGGACATCATTAGGTAACCTATATTTATTTAATTCACAACATAAAGTAGGCAAACATTTGTTTAGGAGATCGCAAACGAGGTAAAAATTCCGAAAGCGGTTGTTGGATCATCGGAAGCGCTTACCGATCCCGTCCTACTGTTGGGAAAGAGATGCTACGAGAAGAGGAGAGACGCAGTGATCGCTTGCTACAAGAAATATCCCGGACGGACTATCTGCTGTTCGGCGAAAGTTAAAGCGATGACGAGGTGCGTACAAGATATCAAAGATTACGTGGAAAGATGTAATGTAAATACGCCTTGACCTATATAACGTGACATAATAAAGGTGATTCAATTAGACGCATAGAAAAAAATTCCTAAGTTTTTCTTTTCTATACACGACAGACGAACGAATAAACAATTGCGTTATAATATCGTTATTTTTACAATTATTAGTACACATACATAGCTAATTAATAGCGAATGGAAATGTTTGTGAGTACGGGTCAGCTAGCCCGTGTGTTACGCGCGTAGGGTGGATAAAATTTCCGAAGTCAGTGAACGAACGGTATGGCGATGCTTCCTAACGCATATTTGGTACACGAATGGAAAATTCCTAGCAGCCCGGAGAGGGGCAATACTGTTGGAGTAAAGGAATATACGAGAAATCAGAAACTGGGATTAATCGCGTTCTAACCTACACCTTATCGCTTGTGCTTTTCCTTTTTTCTTTTTGGTTTCCCGTGCGAAACAATAGTTCAAATAGCCTCTAAAAGGAAAGGTTGTATGTATGAATTAAGAAAATTTTTGCGTGCGACATACAGTGCCAATATTTGTTGTGTGTGTGTACGTATAAGTTTCTGTGTCTAGATGAATCCTGTGGTGAGTTGATTTGATTACATTATTTCTTTTTGTATTCGTAAAAAAATGGTTTCGAATGTTTTATTGTTGGTATGTAAATATGATTCAAATATTTCTAGTTACAGTAGAAGAAGATAAATATAAGTAAAATAACTGTAAAAAAATTACAGTAATTTTTGCCATAGTAAATCAGGAATATTACATGTAATAACGTTGTAATAATCATGTAAATTTTGTTTTACATGTTTTTTTCTAGGATATTTAACATGGAAAAAGAAATTTCGGTAAAATTTATAGCTTTTTCATGTAAGTTTAAGATGTAACAAAAATTCAAAAAGGAAAATACAGGAAAGAAACATGTACAATTTTGTATTTACTCTCAAAATTTACTTAAAAGTGTAAAATGCACATTTTTTTGGGGTATTTAGTGCACTTTAAAAGTAATTTTACTAGTGAACTATTAATTTTGCTGTAAAAATATGAGGATCTTTTATATTTATTTGTTTTTACTTGAATTTTCGGGTAAAACTATAGATATCGTGGAAAATACGAAATTCATACGCCGCAATGTGATTGGTTATTGGATTATTTATCTGTGCGCGTAGGTAATTCTATTCGTTTGTCGAACTTATTATTGGCTCAATGATATCATGTACGTCACGAACAATCGTAGGTTTCGCGTAAGCGTGTTCATTCTTGATCGCTGGTTGAGCGATTCAGTATGACCTATTAGGTGCTATAAAAGAATTAGGTGAGTTGCTTGCTCTCTTTATAAAAATACATATGAAAATTACTTCAGTGTTCGGTAAATATAGAGTTCATATAAATATTACATACGAATTTTACAGTGCAATCTTTGAAAAACATATCAGCATGTGAAATTTACTAGATGGTAGAAATTTTACCTTATGAAGCAAATTTACCTGTAAAATTGTAGGCAATTTTGTTACCAACGATTTTACATGTAATTTTACTGCAACTTTTTTTACAGTGTAGATACATATATAATAATAGTGACTCTGTTTCTGTATAACATATTAATTATAATTAAGTAACCCTACTCTTTAGTGCAGAAAAATGGAAGCAAGTTTTCGAGTGTTTTGTGTTTTGTGAATGTGTAATTTGACAGTATATTTATGAGTACCATGCTTTAAAAACTTTCTTGATTAGAGTAGGCCATGCTTTTTTTAAAGGTTGGACACAGTGCATGCATGCGCTATTAATTAAATACAGTAGTGCTAAAGGTGATGCTGAAAATGCTGTTAATTGTTTTGAAGATACTGTCGTGTACTCTAGGCTTCATGTTCTCAAAACCAATTATGAGGAGTTGTGGGGTTATGTTAGCACAGGAATCTCTAATAGCATTGCGAAGCTCTTCCATTGTGTGATGTCTGGTCTTAAAAATGGTATTCTATGTCCAGGTTGAATTTAGAGAATTTTTTTGTAGACGTTTCGTGTAACTTGGATAAAATGGTGAATTTAACATATTTCTTATTCTCCCTGTCAATAATTTCTAATTTTTATTTTGTTTTTATGTTTTCTAATGGTATTACGTACAACGTCTTCTGAGAATCCATTAAATGTAGCAATTTTAATAATGTCTTTAAGTTCGTTATTATATCGTTCTGTAGATAAAGGAAAATTAAGTAAGCGGTGCACCAAAAAGTTAATAGTTGCTAGTTTATTTTTCCATGAATGATTTGAATCTACTGAAATAAATCTGTTATTAGTAGTGGGCTTTCTAATTTATTTTTATTCCTTGTTACTAACATATCCAGAAAAGCAATCCTATTGTTTGTTTCCTCTTCATGGGTAAACTTAATGGAAGGATATTTTGAATTTAGCTGTTCACAAAAATCCCTGATTGAGCACTTACTAGTATCAAAATCACAAAAAATGTCATCGACGCATCTAACCCAAACCCGTGGAAAATATGCCAAAATATTCTGAAGATCGGTTTCAAATTCTCCCATAAAGGGGTTGGCTATGAAGGGAGATAAGCTGTTACCTATTGCTGCTCCTTCAGTTTGTTGGTAAAAGGTACCGTTGATTTGAAAGAAATTTTGTTTCATGCAGAGCTTCGCCAAAGAAATAACTTCATTACTGCCCAACTGATTACCTTTTAAGAAATCTTCTAAGTCAAAATGATATCAACGGAGACGCTGGGAAACAGTGAGCTTACACCAAACGAAACTAAAACTTCATTGTCAGTAAGTTCTAGGTCTAGAAGAAGTTTGCAGTATTACCAGCGCCACAGTTTGGAGTATTTTTGTGAATACAGACTTAAGTTAATTAATTAATTGTTGCAAATATTGGATTAGGTAACTACGAACTGTTAACGATAGTTAACTACTATTAATAGTTAGTTACTACGGAATAGATTCCTTCCTAACAACGTCTCACTAATTATAAGTTACAGTAGTTCATTTGACACAAGATCAAACTCTCACACAATAGTTTTTTTTGATCTTTAGTTCGGCAAACTTATTTAAACATGTGAGTTTTAGTGTGACATTATATGAATGCCAAACAAGACTATTAAAGTGATTAAAATCTTAATCGAACAAAACTTTCAAACTTTTTACGCATCGTTTTAAAGGAACATCTTCATTATCAACTTTGATAAAATTTTATTGTGAAAAGCCCGCTAAATCGTATGTTTTTTGACCATATAAAATAAGATCAGTTTTCGTGGGATTCTAATACAATACAATATACAGTCGCGAGCAAATGTTTAGGCACCTTTGACAAATCTAATGGGTTTCATCTTTCTTGCATTTTTTTTGTGACAGTTATTTCAAGGTTTATATAATCGTCTTTATGGTTACAATAGTCTTTATAGATACCTTTTGTAAATGTATTATTGTTTTTTTTTATATATTTTCAAGTCTTTGAGATGTCACTTTCCCCCTCCCATCTAAAAAGTATTATAGCGGTACTAAAAACACTCTAATATGCAAAAAATTAATAAGATCCCTTAAAATACTACATATCTATAATGTATTACCTACAAGTTTTTATTTTCTCATTTCTTACTGTCATATTAGCCCAAAATTTAGGGTGCCTGTATATTAAACTAGCCTGGATTCAGGCTCATATTTAATGGAATAGCATCCAATAACGGATCAAACGCTTTAATATAATCAAATAAAGACAACAATGTTAAATTAAAATTACCTCTTCATATATAAAACCTAAAATCAATTACCCCAAATTATTTTCACGCAAAACAACAAAAGCGCTTTTGATAAATCGATTGATTACACAACCCATGGAAATTCTAAAACGACTAAAAATACCTTTTATTATCTTTGCCGATGTCTCAAATGTGTTTTGGTAATTAGCGTTTTTAATGCGCTAATAAAACCACTCACATGCGTGAACCTATTTGAAATATTTAGTGGAATTTTTCACAAGTTTGTCAATTTATATCGACAAATTCATTGTCCGTAGTCAATTTGAGGTTATGGTAAAATTGGCTGACTCATTTAAATAATTTGTGTTTTTTTTTGTCAAGCTTAAATTTATATTCGAAACTTGTTTAAAATTAGTTTTTTAACACACTATATTAGTAAACTTAAGACACGTTCGAGTAACAGTAATTAAATTCATATAATCTTGAATTAATTCAATTAATTCACCAAATAAATTGTTCAGTTTAATATACAGTGTGTTAAAAAAAGGTTGTCGGATATTTTACCCAATTATAGTACTGGTGGTAATAAACAAAAAAGCCCTAGTCAACATGGGTCCGCAATTCAACTGTTTTTGACATATAGTCGATTGCATATTTTAAAATAAAAAAAAAAAACATTTTTCGATTTTGAGAATAGTTCCCTTTGTCAAACAACTGATTGTGACTTAAAATTAGTTCTGTCAGAGATCTGTCATCACATTATTTATCATTTGCGTAAATTTTTTTTTGTTCTCAAATTATGCATAAGTACACAAATGCAGAAATGGCCGATATGCATTTTATGTACGGTGGTGCGAATGGTAATGCCACTGAAGCACGGCGTATGTAATGCCGAAGAATTTCCAAATCGGTTGTTTACCGAGTGATAAGATTTTCTCAAGACTTCATATCCGGCTGTCCGAAACTGGTTCATTTTAAAATTAATGGTGGTTCTGGTAGACCTAGAATCAGTTTCTTCTCCCGCAGTAGAAATTAGATATTTTGAAACGGGTAGAAGACAACCCCAAATATTAGCCCCGAAGACTTGCCGCAGAACTGAACGTCAGTCATCCTCTCATTTGGAGAATTTTGCGGGAACAGCAGCTTTATCCCTACCACATTCAACGCGTGCAAGTTCTTGCTCCTCTCGATTATGATATACGTAGGGTTTTTTGTCATTGGGTTTTACGAAAGCTGCAGAAACCCCTAATTTGCGACTCAATTTTATTTAAGTGACGAGGCTGGGTTTTCAAGAGACGGAATATTCAATTTTTCATAACAATCACGTCTGGGCAGATGAAAATCCCCATGCTGTTGTGAACTGCATCACCAAAACCGTTTTTCGCTAAATGTTTGGCTTGTTATTTTTGGAGACTGTTTAATTGGTCCAGTATTTCTCCCTAATCGTTTAACGGGACAATTATACTTGGATTTTTTAAGAAATGAATCACCCGTTTTGTTGGAAGACGTGCCACTTTTTAACAGATTAAATATGTGGTTTATGCACGATGGAGCTCCTGCGCATTTTTCCATCGTAGTTAGAAATTTCTTAAATCAAGATTACAACGAGAGATGTATAGGACGGGGTGGACCAACTGCATGGCCTCCTAGGTCCCCTGACCTGACACCTCTAGACTTCTATGTTTGGGGGCATCTAAAACAATTAGTGTACGCACGATCTGTAAACAATTAGGAAGAACTCAGGCAACGAATCGTAAATTGTTGCGAGAAAATTCGGAGGACTCCAGGAATTTTCGAAAGATTGCGTCGCTCTTTCATAAGAAGATGTGAAGCGTGCTTAGAAATGAACGGTGGACATGTAGAACAATTTCTTAAGTTTTACTTTAAATAAACATTCGTTTAATTTACATTGCGATCAGAATTTCTTTGAAAATTTTTATCCTACTAAACACATATGCAATCGACTTATGTAAAACAGTTGAATTGCGGACCCATGTTGACTAAGACTTTTTTGTTTACTTCCACCAGTACTACAATTGGGAAAATATCCGACAACCTTTTTTTAACACACTGTATAAGCTTCCGTAATTACTTTGCACATACGTAAATAGAATTTTCTAGTCTATAATTCACGTGGAAGAACTATTTCCGGGGCGTGAAAGACGCAAAACACCGACCCAGCACGCCATTCCTTCACTTTCGCTGCTATAGGAACGCTGATTGCAAATTAGGCGTGTGATTGACTGCCTCATGACTTTTTCAAGGGGAGAATGCACGGTCGACGTCCAGCCGTCGTTGAATAATTGAAAGGACTTGACGTTTGTGCGTGGAAGAGACTGTGTATTCCCCGTACGGGGTACCTAGGACGTGTACGTGGGTATATTTTCAGAAGTAATGCGTTAAAAATTGACGGACGGAGAGGTGTTGGTGTCATGGGAGTTTGTCTGTAAACGCTGGGATTTTTTTTTGTATCGAAGTGTATATGCAATATCGTTGTAGTTGTTCAACAATGGAATTCAGATAATAGGTTAACAGTCAGCGATGTAAGTGCATGTTAAACAAGTGTTTTTGGCTCGAAATCTGCAACTTACCACACATCGCGTGCGACGTTAGATGTTTTGCGTGAAAAACTTAGTGGTCGCATTATTTCACGTAGTGGCGACATCAAAATGGCTACCAAGATCGTGACATTTAACACGTCCAACAAATCTACAACGTTGAACTACTAGTGATAGGAGGTGAAAGGATTCCACCCTTTTAAGGATGTCAAGTGATGCCATGGTTCAAAAATTCAACCTAGGTTATACCAAATGAGAAAGATTGAAAGACAAACTCAAACTGGTATACAGACGGCTCTAAAACGAGCTACAACGTCAAAACTGGAAGCCTAAAAGGGCTCTTTTGGTAAGCTTCGGGATAGATACAACAGTGTTTTCAGGTTTTACAGGTCGCTGCAATTTACCTTTGTGTCAGAGAAATGGACATATGGATCGAGTCAGGAAAAAGAGTTGTGTAAGAATTCGAATTCCATCCAGTATAATGCAAGTATTTAAATTCATTTTATTAATACGTAGTTGATAGGTACCGTGGCATTTGCTGAGTAGCGTCTACCTAACAGGAAATAAAAGTCTATTTTCGATTAAAGACGCGCGTAATTAAAATAATATGGTATTACTTTGTATGTTATCTGCCTCTTTGTTTATTGTATGTTACAAATGCTGTTCAGCAGTTCCCACGTTCCTCTCAAGTAGGGCGTCTGAAAGTCAAAAAAATAACGCCTTCGGTCATACTTGCGCCCTTCTGTAAAGAGAGGCCGAACTAGTTATCAGTGTAAAATGACGTCACAATCAAAGTTTATAAAAGTTCTTTACATTGCTGTTTTAATTTAATTAATTCGTGGTCGTCGTTACGGCTAAGGTAAAAGCACGCGTCTCTTTCGTATCGGGCGTTTCCAAATCTTAAAATTAAAACTTCCCATCTTAGTTTTTGCAATCAAAATACGCTTAAAATTCGAGAACAGGAAGCAAAAGCTTTCCTCGAGAGGTGTTTTGTTTTGTGATAAAATTCATGAAAATTACCCCCTTTTCTTGGCTTAAAAAAATTGTGAGTGTTGTGTAAAGTTTTGCGCCTTAGAATTTGGATAACGAGAAGAAGTATTTTTCCCACATCGGCTGGTAGGATGTTTAAAATCTCTGTTTAAAACTAACCAATGCAATTACGTGAAAACCGTAACGCATTCGCCCTCTCTCTCTCTCTCTCTCTCTCTCTCTCTCTCCCTAAATAAATAAATTTGTAAGGAAAATTTACCAGAGCTTATGTTAATCAACAGTATAAAATTTTAAAATATTCAATAAGTCAAAATTTGTGTTTTGTTTCTTTTTGTTCACTTGTTATTTTATTTAATTGTGTAGTTTGTTAGATTCTTTCCAATGTCTTAAATATTCAATATATAATTGTAAAAAGAGAAAGTCGTTCTATTATTTCACCATTTTAAAAGAAGATCAGTTTGAACCCTCAGTAAAGACCTGGAGAGGAAGTTAATTTTGTGAGAGAAAGCCGACGAGGAGGGCAAGTCGAGAATCTTTAGGTTAACTAACGGCCCTGCTTCGACTGACCGAGGGAAACACTGTTGGAGAGCATCTTTGGCTAGATTTTTTAAAACCAATCGCTACCGAACAAAAAGATCGCTTTCCAGCAGTGGCTGGTTGCTCAAAAGAGCAGGTGTGGGTTATCTGTGAGACGGAGTTTGGCTTTGTCTTATTTGAAATTGGGCTGGCCATCCCCTAAAGTCCTCAGATAGGAAAACCCGGTTCCGTGACAGTTGCTATATTCTCTGACAGTCAGTCCACACTTAAAGCAATTAGTTCCGTAAGTGCGGACTGTCTACGTAAACGCCCTAAATCATTCGTTAGACCTGGTTCTTCTTTTCGCAATACCGAATTGCAAATTAAAAAATCCTTCAATGAATGGATACATAATCAGTCCAGAGAGTGGTGACAAAAATCAGCGGGACAAAGACAGGCAAAAGAGTTCCTAAAGGAGCAGAGGCCTGAATTCACGAGAGATCTACTAAATAAAGACAGGAAGACTGTCAAAATGATCTAGGTCTGCTGACTGGTCATTGTAGACTGACGATGATGCAACCTGCAGATGCTGCTAAGAGGAGGAAGAAACACCAGTTCATGTGCTGTGCCAATGTGAAGGCCTGGACAAGGTCAAGGCAAGGACAAGGTTTCTAGTAATGGGGGAGGAGAACCCCATAGCCAGTAGCTACATAAAGAAGCCGCTCTCAAAGATGAACCGGTCCATAGGGCACTTCAACCCTAATCTAATCTAATGTTTAGTTTTAACTGAAATAAAATTATATTGTTCACTTAGCTTTCCACCTCTTCGTAGTTCAAAATCCCAGACAATGTGTCTCTTACTTTAACTTTATACTTAGCTCGTTGCAGTATAATTTAAGTTACATTTATCAGAGCTTTTGCGATACTTGGATCTCTAATTTACGATTCTCATTCGAAACCCTTAGTCATTCTTTTATTTACATACATAATTACGCGCATTGCATCTTCGGCGGTATTTCCAACGGTTTTATAACGGGCACTTCACATTTCGCTGCCGCACAGAAACCTCCATGTAATATCTAGAAACATATAAACATCGGAGCAAGTATTTTTTCCTCCTAAGCTGTCGGGTCAACACGAACCCTCGTACACGGCCAGCGCTTTCTCTCGTATGTACGGTTGTGCGTACTCCTCCGCTGGATGCGTAGTACTCGTAGATGCGATGTCACGTAATTGTTATACAACATCGGCGCCATCTCGCGCGCGATGTATATTAAGCGGGGTGGATCGTAAAATTCCGCGACGAACTACGGTCGACCTCTATCCAGCAACCGCTCGTATAAAGAACATTCTCTCCGGCTACGCACGCTGCTGGCACAACGCTGTAGTTATGGATGTTGCATGTGTAGGTACCTATATAAGTTGTACCTTGATATACAGGCGTGTGCGAAATTAGAATATCTGCCGCTAGTACGGAAAGACTTGTCTTTTAAATAATCCGCGAACAAAATGATTAAGAATAAAGAAGAACTGTTAAAAAAAGTAAACAAAAATTAAGCTCTAATTTCTCGTTTTTGGACATGGAAAAATTTTGTCAGTTGGGTTTCCTTGGAAAATGTATGAAAGGTTCCATTTCAGGGCCTATACTTTTTATAATATATATGAACGATCTTCCAGACAATGTTGCCCGAGTGACCAACTATATTTATTTCATATTTTATAAATATTTAAAAAATATTAAATTTTTCTTGAATATTAGTTATATTAATATAATATGCATAAAATATATTATTATAGAAAATATATTAGGAAAACATTTAAAAAATATATATGTTATGTAGCATTAATAATATTTTATTGCAACTGTTTTCTCAATATATTTTTCATAACTCTGCAAGAATATTTTGCTTTGTATTTCTGTAAATATTTATTTCATATAAAAAAAAAGATTGAATTTTTGCTTTTGTACATTTGGTGCGTAGGACGAATAATATAAAGTGGGTAAAATATGCATACATATTAAGTAGATATGTACCTATTTAAAATGATAGTTTAAAGATTAAATTAGATAATATATATCTAATATGATTTAATTAGTATCTAAGTTCAGCACTTTAACTTTTCTATTAATATATCATCGTTTTGTATTATATTACTTGTAATATTTGTAAGTTGCGAACGTCAACACAACACCTCTATTCATTACGGTGCCGGTATTATATGATTTAGTATTGTTTATGCGTCTATGGATTAGGTACATTGAATGCATACGCGCACGTGCGTATCATCAACGTTTTCATTCGTTTGTCCGTTACATGTTATAGTTTATAATAGTATACGATTAGGGCAGATTAGGGTTAACTGTGTAATTAATTGTTGGGGGTGTGTTTTTAGTTTTTGTGGTGACTACGAGGTAAGCAAAACTTTGAACATGTCATGGCATTTAATAAGATAATTGGAATGCTCAATATCGCTATGTACAGAAATCGTTTAATAATATAATTGTAGGAATTTTATGCATCATATATGCATCTACCAGATAAATTGCTAGTTGATTTGCTTAAGAGATTCCTCTCGGTAGATGGGTAAATAAGCGTCATAACCTCAAATAGAGGTTAGAATACGTTGTGTTGTTTTATTGTTTGTACGTATTAGTATGTTTCAAATATTATGAAATAAAGTAAAAATAAGTATCGTAAGTATTAGAATGTAAGCTACAACTCCAATTATTGTAAATGCTCCCAAATGTATTAGTAGGTGTTGATAATGTTGTACGATGTTTTATTCATGGTATGATCTGATACAATTGGCATTGTTTTAGAGGCCACAAGGAAACGCCATGAGAGCGCCACTACCGAAGATATGAAAAAAGCCATAGGGTTGTACCTGGCACCAGCCAAGGCTAGACTTAAAAATGAGTATTTTTCATTTTTATTGGCTTATTCAAAATAAAATGACAATAAATACGTTTTGTTTTTTTATTTAGAACACTTCAATTAAAAAATAGTGATTAATTTGATAAACCTTCAGTATGCCTTAAAAGATGCCAGAATTATTGATTATTAACTTGTATGGTGAGTGTGAAAAAACAAGTTCTTGCCTTTTAAACAACTCTATCTATGTTTCACACTTTTCATTAATCGACGTTATTACATTCTAAATAACCAAGAACAATTTAGTTCATTTTGACAAATTAAATAGATTGCATAAAAATCTCAATTTTCATTATAAATATTTTACATATTTTAGAAAAAATATTAGCGCTTAAGATTTATTTTAAAAATGGAATAAATATTTTAAATTGAATATTTAATCTAGATTTAGAAAAAATATGAAAAATATATTCAAAAACCTCTCACGAAAAATATTTATAAAATATATTTTTAAAAATATCTATGTAATATTTCTGGCTATTAGGGAAGTCTCAGTAGCCTTTGTGC
This sequence comes from Protaetia brevitarsis, assembly GCA_004143645.1. Classification (NCBI taxonomy): domain Eukaryota; kingdom Metazoa; phylum Arthropoda; class Insecta; order Coleoptera; family Scarabaeidae; genus Protaetia; species Protaetia brevitarsis. The sequence continues at coordinate 154,130 of RXPK01000298.1, forward strand.
AAGTACATCATCAAATCTTGCTAATACTCTTTTTTCCCGCTGCAAAATTTAAATTTGAACCAACCTGTATACGCAACCGCGTTCCTCCTCCTCCTCCACCCCGCGCCCTCTCTAAACTCGCGCTCCTCTTCCTAGACGCTCCACTAACGGGAACGTTAGCCATCCACTCGCCCCCTTTTCCATGTGTGCGTACGTGCGTGGGCCGTTCGTTCCGTTGATATGAGTCCTAAAGGGTCACGTGCTTAAGCTGTTACGGCGATATACTGCAAAGTGAACCGCTACCGCCGCGGACCATGTATGATGGCCGCCCAGATATAATGTATAATACCCGAGGGAGGCGAACCAGGCTTAGGGTCGTTCGCCAGGCCTCCACACGGTCGGGGATGGGGGGTCACCGTGCGAGAAGAGAAGAGAGGAAGGAAGGAAGCGGGGCGGGCAGCCCGGCGGTCGACTTGACGGACGGCTTTCCTTCGACTTCCTTATTATATCCGTCCAGGACGAAATTACCGGGGCACCCGGAGCACTAAATTCGAAAGTGGATTAAAAGTGAAACTGGGTATATGGGCTCCTACGATACACGCATGTAAGTGGTATCGTGCAACGGCATGCCTAGGTATATGTGAGTAGTTTACTTCGGAGAAATTGCCTGTACGCCGATAGGGAGGCATAAATAAGTAGTTAGATGGCGATAGGACGAATGAAAATTGAGACGGAACGCGAAGGAGTTAGTTAGAGTCTCATACATTCTGACGAGTTTGAAAATTAATAAATTCTATTGTATTGACTATAAGAACGATCCCTGCATCTGGCT